>JAJOOD010005676.1:0-23588 GCA_029582525.1 Solanum tacnaense | reverse complement strand
ATTTAGTGTGATACTATCTAATAGACTAGTGTCGATTGGTGCGAAGTAATAACTAAGCCAAACATCGATTATGATGTCTAATATGAGGTAAAGGTAAGGGTTAGTAAATTATACACACGTAGCCGGATCAAGGTGCGGGGTGAAATTCTCTAGATGCCGGATCAAGGATTTAGAGATACCTAACTTATCACTTTGCATGTAATACACTAGGAAAGGATTGCAATTACTAGAATTACTGCGTTATGAGCTTGTGGTGAACACGTATACCCTAGTTAATTTTCTCATCTTGATAACAACCGAAATTGACTTTTGTTTATTGATTACTTACTGAATTCTTACAATTTGTTTCACAAATTCCCCTCTTTTTATTTCTTGTTTCTGGAAGTGCTTTGGCTAATTGAATATTATTGTTGGTGAAAGTAAAGTCTAAACCATTCTCCTCGTGGGATCGACCCCAACCTACAAGTTGGGTTCTTTACTTGATAACGATCGCTTATACTTCTTTAAGGAGGTGTAATTTGAGCGTATCACCTAACCCCTAACCCCTAACTTCTAAACCATAAACACTAAACCTTAACCCTAAACCATAAACCCTAAACTCTAAATCATAAACGCTAAACTCTAAACCCTAGCCTTAAACCATTAATCCTAAACCATAAAACCAAACCGTAAACCCCAAAACCTAAACTCAAAACCCTACACCCTAAACCCAAACCCTAAACCCTAAACCCTAAACCCTAATCTCTAAAGTCTAAACCCTATACCTTACACCCTAAACCCTAAATCTTTAACCATAAAACCTAAACCCTAACACTAAAACCAAAATCCTAAATCCTAAATCCTAAACACTAAGCCCTAAACCCTAAACCCTAAACCTCAAATCCTAAACTCTAAACCCTTAACCCTAAACCCTAAACCCTAAACCCTAAACCCTAAACTCTAAACCCTAACCCCTAACCCCAAAACCCTAAACCCTAACCTCTAACCCCTAAACCCATAAACCCTAAAAGCTAAAACCTAGACCCTAAACCATAAACCCTAAACTCCTTAACTATAAACCCTAAACCCTAAACCCTAAACTCCTTAACTATAAACCCTAAACCTTAAACCATAAAACCTAATCCCTAAACCCTTAACCCAAACCCTAAACTGTAAACACTAAACCCTAATCCTAATCATTAAACCCTAACACTAAATCCTAAATCCTAAATCATAAACCCTAAACCCTAAACCCTAAACCCTAAACCCTAAACCCTAAACCCTAAACCCAAAATCGAAACTTTTATCCCTAAGCCCAAGAACCTAAACCCTAAACCCTAAACCCTAAATCCTAACACCTAAACTATAAACTCATAAACCCTAAAACCGACCGCACCTTCATTTCTAAAAATTTCTCTCTCTCTAAATTCTGTAACTAGGACAAGCTCTCCAGCAGCTGTCTCTAACGGCTACACACTCAGCAGACGCGCGCACCGTCGGAATGGCGCGTGAGTCGCCGGGGGAGCTCCGTCGGCCATCGGACCAGTGTCAATCAGAGCGCCATGGCAATGGAAACAAACCCCAGTTACTCACGCCCCATTATACACCCCAAAGCTCCTCGAAATCGCAAGATACATACGCGGTCAACACAACGTTTTCGGAGAAGGAGCTGGAAGGAATTAGAAAAATTATTTCTTATGAAAATACTGGATCGAATCATGGAAAAGTGCTAGGACTCATGGAAAATACTAGTCACGATCGACAACATACCAAAAAATCAATCGATTCCACCGTCCCAATCGATAGCAATCGCGAAGCGATTTCAGAGAGAAACGCGAACGAATCGCCTGAGTCGCGCCGTCAAATTCGAGTCACCTCCAGTCAAATTCGAACTGTATCAACCACTTGAGATTACTCACCTCAAGAAGCTGTACATCTCACTGAAAGCTCAGCCCAAATGGACTGTGGAATCGTCGGCGAGGAGAACTCCGGTGTAAATCGATCCAAGGTCGCCGGAGTTCATGAAAAATCTGGGAATATGAATGTTTCCTCTCCAGTGGACATAAATCTTTCTGAAATTTCAAGCACTTTTGATGGAGGAAACACCATTGACAATCAAGTTAATCGACCAACTGATCATCCAAAGAATGTCAATGAAGGGAATGGTAGAAATATGCATAACATGGGAAGGAAGTGGCTCATTACCAGACTCATCTGCAGGAATTAACATCCAGTTAGTTGCAAATTCTCAGTTAGGGGCAAGAACCTCACAAGACGAAGATGATGCAATGCAGGAAAAGAGTTTGAATGGGCAGCAGACCAATGAGCAACCCACAAAGATTCATAACTCTGAAATTTCATCGGATGAAGCTCATTCTTCTAAATTTTCATTTGGTGTTAAAGGTAATTCCACTAACATAACTCCATTTCCCATTTCATATGCAATGCAGGTCGCACCAGTACACGACAAGCCAACTGGTGAACTTGGCAATGCGCAGCAACAAGGAAAGGATCAAACAGGCCAAGTGAAGCAGTTTAAGAACCAGGAAATGCAGACAGGTAATTCAGTTGAAAAAATTAATAATCAATTCTTGACTGATAACACTGAGGCTCATACACACAATGTGGTAAATGAGCACATCAGTAGGTCTGTTGAAGTGTCGAAACAGGTACAGAACTAAGGTCCCAAAGACAAAGAGCGATTTCAGGAGCAACCTGAGGAACTAAACTTACAAGGAGGCAAAAGTAGAACTTAGGATAGCAATGACAAAGCCAACATGAACTACCACAACAACTTTCCTAAGATCTCTAACAATTATACTAGGTATGATTCTAATATCCAAAGGAATGGAGATGCTGTCACCAAGGTGAACAATAATATTACTCAAGACAATGGAAAACAATCAAAGGGTCAACAACAAAGTCAGGATCAAAACAATACAAAACAGGACAGAGTCCCGGAACCTGCCCCCTTCACCATCGTTCAATCATTTGCTGCTCGTCTAAGGTACAACCAATCCAAAGATGAAATCCCTATTGTTTTGAATGATCCTATTCATACTACTAGACAAGGATTACCTGCTGTTCTCCTTGAAGAGATTGACTATAGTATTAAATTGGCTGAATTCTGTAAATATACGCTAGTGGGCAAATTTACCAATACTATGCCCAAAATGGAGGTGATTAGAAAAAGTTTCACCATTCAGACCCAGCTAACAGGGGGAGCGAAAATTAGTCACTTTAACTCTAGACATGTGTACATTGACCTTGATAATGAATTTGATTATGTTACGGTTTGGACTAAACAAAAGATGAGTATAGAAGGTCAAATAATGAGAATTCAAGCTTGGACCCCTGATTTTACACCAGAAGAAGAAACTCCTATAGTTCCTATTTGGGTGGCTTTACCTGAACTACCATGGCATTGCTACAATAAAGTTCTTCTGACTACTGTCCTGGAATCTATTGGTAAGGTTCTATACTTAGACTCCCCTACCTCCCAAAGGACTAGAGGCAGTATGGCTAGGGTGAGGGTCCAGGTTGACCTTACCAAAGCTAGACCTCCCCACATTTGGATGGGGTTCAAGAATGCTAATCCAAATAAAGGAAGATGGCAAAAAATTCAATATGAAGGCATCCCGGATTATTGTATGTATTGTAAACGTCAAGGGCACCTGGACAATGTGTGCACTGTTAAAAGGAGAGATGAGGATTTCAAAAGGAGGAAAGAAATGGAAATTGAAAAACAAAACAAAACAAAGAGTGGACAAGGCAGTGGTATAACAGAAACAGGTACAATGTCACAAGGCCAGCAACATATAATACAAAAAAATGAATACAGGAATGGTGAGAACCAAAGACAAAATCAAGTGCAGCAGCAACACACAAATCAGCAGCAGACATTTAAGTAGGGACAACAAAATCTACAGGACCAAGAAGTCATAGATCAGGAAGAGCAGTGGCAAGTTCAGAAAAGGAAACAAACAAAAAACCAAGAGCATCCACCTCCCAAAACAACATGGAGACCTATATCACCACAACATAAGACAACCAAAGCCAATATGCAGCAGGCATCCTCCACAACAGGTATATTATGTAATATTCCTACTCACAATAATTATACTGATTTAACAATGCAGGAACAACCAAACAAAGGCACTGCTGGGGGAAGCACCAACAATGAAATATCAGGCCATGGATTGCAACCAGCTGAAGGGTTAAAAGATAACCTACCTACAGATTCTAATCACATTAAAATGAATTTGCAACATGATCAAGTCATAGCTAATTGTAATAACAAGACCACAGGTATTGACTTATCTCTCCCAATACCCCATTCCCCCCAGGTTATATATGTGGATGCTGAAAACTCTGTTGAAGTTTATGGAGGGATGGATGGAGGGTGTCAGGAGAATCCAACTAACTTGCAGGAAGGGGTATCCAAAGGGGGGAATTTGACTCATGTTATGCATGAGGGGGTTCACAATGACCTTAGTAGAGACCTTAGAGCCCCTGCCACCACTATTCGTAACAATGTCAAAGCAGTCCATCATGTGCAGGAAAATCAGCAAGGTCCCCTGGTTCAGGGTACTGACAAAAGTGGTGCTAAACAGGTTGCCAGTACAGTGGAACATGTAAAGGTTACTAGAGATTACACACAGCAGAAGGGTCAGGGTGATGGGTCTGAAACTAACTGTCAGATTCAACAGAAGAAGGGGGTAGTAGGTATTGAAGGCATTCAGGACATTAACAGTACTGCGGAAGAATTTGGAGAGAAAACTCCAAATAACAAATCCAGAGGAAAAATGAGCAAGAAAAAGAGACAAGCTATAAAAAGAAGACAGCAGGCAGAAACTGAGTTATAGGGTAATAAGGCAGAAGGTCAGCAGGAAAAGTCAAAAGTTAACACTGGCAAAAATACACAAGATGAAGAGGATGAATATGATGTCGTGCAGTATGAAGATGAATTTGATCAAGATACTCAATCTTTGAATGAAAATGAAGAGGAAGAAGAGGAGACAAGCAGGCAGCTCATTAAGGCATTTGGGTCTACAATGTTTCAACAAGAGATCCAAGAGGTGACGAATCAACAAGGGCTATCTCCTAGAGGTAGACAAAACTCCAAGCAAGCTAATACCAGCACATCTGCTAACTCAAGCAGACCCAACACCAGGTCTAGAAGCAGAGGTTTTTGATGATCAGAATTCTTTGTTGGAATGCGAGGAGTATCAACTCCCAAGGATCTCTTGAAAGACTTCAAACTCTCAAGAAGCTACACAATATCACTTTGATAGCAATTCTTGAACCATTTGCTGATAATGCTCAAATTAACAATTACAAACGTCAATTGAATATGGACCAAGCTCATTACAATAACAATGGAAAAATATGGATTTTCTGGAACACTGATGTAACTTGCACTGTTTTGAAAGCTGAGGATCAACATATTACTTGTGAGTTAAAGCATGCGGAATGCAATGAAAAATTCATCATTACTTTTATTTATGCAAAATGCAAGGGGCATCTTCAAAGACCACTATGGGATAAACTGATTCACTATTCTATTAAGGAGGAACCTTGGTGCACTATTGGTGATTTTAATGTGATTACTTCTACAGAAGAAAAATTAGGGGGGCTGCCTTACAATATGAACAAAAGCTTTGAATTTCTTAGTGTGATTGAGACTTGTGGTTTAATTGATATTGGCTATAGTGGTCAACACTTCACTTGGTGCAATCAAAGGGCTGAGGAAGCAAGGATCTGGAAAAGGCTTGATAGAGCCATGGTTCATGACAAATGGCTTGAGGTGATGCCTCAGACTACCATAAATCATTTACCTTCAGCAGGATCTGACCATATACCACTGCTTATGGAGCTCAGTGCCAAAGAAGAGCAACACACTAAATATTTCAAATTCCTTCACTGTTGGACTGACAGTGATTCATTTATGAAAATAGTAGAGGAATGTTGGAATAGAGAGGTGCATGGCAAACCTATGTGGAGACTACATCAAAAAATGAAGAGACTTGCTACCACTCTCAGTGTTTGGTCCAGGAAAGAGTTTGGGGATATCTTCAGTGCTGTCAGAAGTTTTGAAGAACAGGTTAGAACAGCAGACGAGGAGATTATTACAAACAATTCTGAGGCCAACAGAACCAAGCTTCATTATGTCAATGCTAATTACATAAAATATCTTAAGTTGGAATCATCTATCCTTAAACAAAAGACTCAACTTCAATGGTTTAAAGAAGGTGATGCTAACTCAAAATATTTTCATGCAATCATGAGGGGAAGAAGGAGAAGATTATTTATTCATAAAATTAGTGATGACAGTGGTCTTTGTGTCCAAGGAGACAAGGAAATTGGTCAGGCTGCCAGCAAATATTTCCAAAAAAAAATTTCTGGAAAGGAAGACAAAATAGCTGACCATATTCTTCAATGCTTACCAAGACAAGTTACTGCTCAGCAAAATCAAATCCTGCAGGAGATGGTTAGTATGGAGGAGGTTAGAAGTGCTGTATTTGCAATGAACCCTAACTCTGCATCTGGTCCGGATGGGTTTGGAGGTAAATTCTATCAAAGCTGCTGGGAAATTGTAAAGACTGATCTGCTCCTAGCTATTCAATCCTATTTCAGTGGGCACATAATGCCTAAATTTATGTCTCATGCTTGTCTAGTTCTCTTACCAAAGACTGAACATCCTAACAACTTCAGTGAATTCAGGCCTATCAGTTTAAGCAACTTTACTAGTAAAATCATTTCCAAGATTCTCTGTCTAAGATTAGCACCTATTCTCCCTAATCTTATTTCGGAAAACCAATCAGGTTTTGTCAAAGGGAGAAGCATCTCTGAAAACATCATGTTGGCCCAGGAAATCACTCACTACATTAAAAAACCTCAGGAAGGGGATAATGTTGTGATTAAACTGGATATGGCCAAGGCCTATGATAGAGTGTCTTGGGCATTCACCTGTATTGCTATGAGGACTATGGGTTTTGGAGAGGTCTTTATTGATCTAGTTTGGAGGACTATGAGTAACAATTGGTATTCAGTTATTGTGAATGGGTCCAGACATGGTTTTTTTCATTCCACTAGAGGCCTCAAACAAGGGGACCCTCTATCCCCTGCCCTATTTATTTTAGGTGCTGAGGTCTTATCCAGGATGTTGAACCTTCTACATCAAGACCAGAACTATAAAGGTTTCCATATGCAGATTAGAGGTCCTCAAATTAATCATTTATGTTTTGCTGATGATGTAATTATATTTACTTCTGCCACTAGAAGTTCCTTGCAACTCATCATGAAAACTCTTAGCACTTATGAGGCTGTTTCTGATCAAAGAATCAACAAAGAAAAGAGTCACTTCATGGTACCAACTAACACACCTATGGAAATTATTGACATGGTAAAAGATATCACTGGTTTTTATCAGAAGGCAAGCCCTATCTCATATTTGGGCTGCCCTTTATATATTGGAGGCCAGAGAATCATTTATTATTCAGAGTTGGTGGCAAAAGTTGTGAAGAGAATCAGTGGCTGGCAAACAAGGATTCTGAGTTTTGGAGGAAGGATTACTTTGATTAAACATGTATTGCAGTCTATTCCGATACACACTATGGCTTATATTTCTCCTCTTAAAACAACTCTCAACTACATTAAGAGAATCACTGCAGATTTCTTTTGGGGTTGGGACAAGGAGAAGAAAAAGTATCATTGGGCCTCTTGGGAAACATTAAGTTCCCCTTATGAGGAAGGGGGCATTGGAGTTAGGAAATTGGAGGACACCTGCAAAGCTCTTCAAATCAAACAGTGCTGGAACTTTAGAACCAAAAACTCTCTCTGGAGCCAATTTTTTAGGGCGAAATATTGTCAGAGATCCAATCCCATTGCCAAAAAATGGGATACAGGGCAATCTCTTGTTTGGAAATATATGATGAAGAATAAGATTATCATTGAACCTCATATCACTTGGAGGGTACATTCTGGAAACAGTTTATTTTGGTGGGACGACTGGTTGGGTGAAGGGCAACTTGCACAACACGATGACACCATCAATAGCCTCAACAACACTACTGTTTCATATTTTCTGCAAAATGGGCATTGGAATGAGACACTGTTAAGACAGGAAGCCCCTTTCCATTTGATCCCAAAAATCTTGAGTTACAAATTTCATTTCCAACCAGGGATACTAGATGAGGCAGTTTGGAAACCTGATGGTAATGGCGACTTCTCATGTAAAACAGCCTGGCAGATCTGCAGACAGAAATAGGACAGCAACAAAATTAACTCCTACATATGGCACAAACATGTACCATTCAAAATATCCTTTCTCGTTTGGAGGGCTTTGAGATACAAACTTCCCACAAATAAAAAGATCACCACATTTGGATCTTCTCCTGTTAACTGCTCATGCTGTAGAAGACCTGGGAGGGACGACATTAATCACATTTTTGTGAAGGGTGATTTTGCTAAATACATTTGGGAATGGTTTACGGCTCCTTGTGGGGTTTATCACAAGCAAACATATATAAGGGACATTCTTTATAGCTGGTGGGGGATGGAGAGTAAAAATGATGTGCATAAATTGATTTTACAAGCAGCCCCTATTATAGTGTGTTGGAATCTGTGGAAGAACAGGTGTGCTGCAAAATATGGGGGCAAACAATCAAGTACTACTCAAGTTAAATTCCTCATTACCAAAGATATCTATCTTTTGATTATCACAGCTTATCCCTATATTCAGTGGCTTGCTACTTGGCATGAGATGATCAAGATTATTGAGTTGTGTAAGCACGACATCAGAATTTGGCAAATTAGTTGGGAAAAACCTCCTCAGAATATCTTAAAACTCAACACGGATCGTAGTGCGCTCAATAAACCGGGCAGGATAGGAGGAGGGGGAATCTTGAGAGATCATAGGGGTGAGCTAGTGTATGCTTTTTCTATACCATTTGGGAATGGCTCCAACAATCAGGCGGAGACTCTAGCAGCCTCACATGGTATAGAGTGGTGTTTACAACATGGCTACATGAGAATATTGCTAGAGGTGGATTCAGAACTCCTTATGAAATGGCTACAGCTCACTGCGAAACCTCCCTGGCAGCTGTAACAATCAATTCAGGAGCTCATAAATTGCACCAGGCAGCTGGAATTTTTCAGTTGTCAACATACCTTCAGGGAAGCAAACTCCACAGCAGATTTTCTCTCCAAAAGAAGTCACAAATCCGACATAGTGCAGCACTACTACACTGTCCAGCAACTTCCAGCAATAGTCAAAGGAAGTTTTTTAGTAGAAAGAATGGGGATATCACAGTTCAGAAGAAAGAAATTAAAGAGAATCAAGTGACCTCCGTGAACCCTTTCCTTTGAATAATAAGAATCTTGTTTTCAAATCCTTAACACTTTGGCTATTGACAAGTTTAGTTCACCGTACACAGTATTTGTCATTTCTTCTTATGATGTAAGGGGAGAGTCTCCCTTGTTTATGCATTACTAGATTATTGTATAGAGAGGAGTCCTCTCTTTAGGATTTTTCTAGTTTCCTTTTATTGTAAGGGGATGAGAGGTTTTTCCTTAGTAGGAAAGAGTACTCAGAACCACCTTAGGATCGGAGGTAAGGTTTATGTCCCCCTCCTTGTATTTCTTTTCTTCATTAATGTTAAGGCCTGGGGGTGTTGCTAAGCCCCTGACCCTTCAAGGGTCGTTCAAATAAAAAGAAAAAAAAAATTTCCTTTCCCTCCAAAATATCTCCTCTCTAGAACCTCCATTGAAGACCATGAAGGAGATCAACTAGGGCTTGGAGATAGGAGCTTTTCTACTCGAATTTGGAAGGATTCTAAGTCTAAGGTATGGGAGTTCTTCATTATTGGTTAGCTATCACCAAGAATCCCCTTCAACTATGCTTTTAAATCCCCCAATTTTAGGGTTTTCAAATCTAGTCATGGGTCTTCTTCCAAAACGAAATCAAATGTTTGATTAAGGTTTACTTTGATTGATTATGATTATTATGGTTGGATTAATGGAGTTATGATGGTTTTTGATGAAAATCTCCCTTGGATCCATGATTTCCCCTTCTTCCTAAATTGTGAACTAAGGTTTGAATTGATTGATCATATAAACTTAGAAATTGATTATGTTTATATATATTATGTTGTTTAATCATGATATATCTCTATCTAGCATGGTAATTCTAGAAGTAAGGGCTGATCTTGATTCTTAGCTTTGAAAGGCAATTTGCTAGGGTTGTATGTGTTGATGAATATTCTATATGAACTTGTTGATCCACTTGAAAGGTGGAGGTGTTTAATTATGATGTAGTTACTTGATGTTAGTGTAATTCGACATGATTACTTGATTAACCTAAGATTCTAGGGTTATGTCAAGAAAGAGGCTAATTGAGGGTTTATATATGATCCTCCTAGAGTGATGAAATTATTCATGTAATGCCTTAGATTAGATCACCTAGACATGAATTGCTTATGAATGAATCATGTAGACATGAAGTAACTTGATTAGGTCTTGGATGATAAATCATGGTTGAAGTAGTATTGAGTTTAGCTTCCTTGATGCTATATGTCTATAATTGATCAAGAATGAAGCATGTGGTTTGTTTTCCTTGAGAGTTAAGTTTACATGATGACCATGTGAGGTATTGCTTGATAATATTGCTTGAAGAATGAAGATGACTTCTAGGGCTTAAAGAGTAGAAGCTAAAATGAATGAAGCTATTATGCATGTTAAAATGTATAAGGTACTATTGTGGAAGGATTTTACCCACATGACCTACAATGTGAGTATATGAGCCTATACATGCAAATGAATGATCTATTTGAGTTATGATTATATACATGTCTGTTAGGATAAATGTTAGATGTGTTGATTTACATGGTCTATGATCCTTGAATGCAATATATGTTAATGCTGCATGATTGTGATATTATGTACATTCTTATGAACACTTTGAGAGGGAAGTGTCTATAATGATAAGGTTGTTGTTGTGTCATTGCAAGGACAATTATACACACACACACTCCATGCATACAAACAATCATGATGTTTCTAAGGTGTTAATTGAAAGTATAGTTCTCATATGCACCTTTGCACATTAATATGCATGAAATGTACATAACCATGTTGATCCTATTGTGTTGATTGAAAGTCCATTCTCATGAGAACATATGATCTTGGTGTGATAGTTATTCTCACATATTTATGTTGATTCTAAGGTTGAAAGTACATTCTCACCTTTAGTGAATATATGAGCTATTTTATGAATTGTATTGAACGAAGGGTAGAGCACTCATTCACACATGTAAATACAATTCAAGACTAATGATGTATAATTTTGGACATAATGCTTAGCACCGAGTGGATATGGACAATGAGGAAAAGGTCCTTCCGCCAATGCAATAGGGAGGGTCACCTAAAGTGAACCTGTGAGGTGGAAGCCCCTCAGCAAATGTAATCAGGCAAGTTTCTAGAAGCAATCTCCCTATCCCATAACTATGTACCAACATAGGACTTAGCTAGTGGATCCACCTAGAGGCTAATACATTTAGTCCTAACTTAGGCAAGTAGGACACCTTCTTTTGGTATGGGGTTACACGACACCAGATTCTATGTAGCTCACATGGTCTATATCGGTTATGGCTACTCTTCCCTATATAATAAAGATAATGAATGAGACATGAACAATACTATGACTTCTTGGTGGGTTTACATAGTAGGAGTGGGTATATGCGACTTCACTTCCATATTGCACAAGTAGACTTAGTAGGATGTCATAGGATGGTTCCTTTGCATTATGATGAGATTTGAATGCATGCATGTATATTGAATGGGTGGTTGTTATGAATGACTTTCCTTATAATTCAAGTAATGTACATGACTATTTCCTTATTTGTGACTATTAATATAATGAGGTCTAAAGATGAAGTGCATGACCAAGGTAGCTTCAAAGGGGTGCTTGGCGGGGTTAGTATTATGGGATGCTAACCACACATTGCACAAGTGTTCCTTAGGGGTTACCAAGGTAATGGCTTTACCATGAAATGAGTATGAATGTGATATTGGCTTATGTTGTACAATGTAAATGCATGTTGGTTACTATCCTTATTTGATGATTACTTAATGATGTTATGATCTAGGTATTTGAGTTTATATTCCTTATATTGATTGGAGGCTATGTATTGTGAAGATTGTGATTTGTATTATGTGGTTGTTGGAGACTATGCTTGTTATTATATTGATATCTCTCATGTTCTATTGAAATGTATGTGATTTTCCTTATTGGTTGCATTTTCCAACTATTTCAAAGATTATGTTCAAAAATGGCATATATAGCATGATTTCAAATGAAATGTCCCTTTTCATGCATGTTTTAATGGTTTTGTGCATGGCTTCCATACTTAGTAATTTTTGTTCTAACCCCTTCTTTCTACATTTTCTATAAGTGTAGGCTTTGTAGATATTGGATTTCATCTTCGTGGCTAGCTTTATAGGAGATCAAGAAGAAAAAGATTGGTGAGTCCTCATTGTATTCGAGGGCTCAACCTTATGTCCTTTATTGTCTTTACTTTTATGTTTTAGACTCGTTGTAAGGTCGGTGTCCCTAAAGTTGTATTTCAAGTATAATAGATGGTTTGAGACATAGTGTCATAGGTTCTCTTTCATTTTATAAGAGACTTCGATTGTAAAGAACAGTTTTAAATTCCGCACTATTTTCCCACGCTTTTATGTTCATGTATGCTATGAGGCTTGTATGTGACCCTTTCTGGGTTAACTACGCCATGTTACTTCTAGGGGGTAACCCCGGGTCGTGACAAATGTGGTATCAGAGCATAAGGTTTTGGAATGGTCTTAGGATGTCTCAAACCACGTCTAGTAGAGTCTTAATCATCAGTGTGAGTCGCGACACATATATGAGCGAGAGGCTATAGGATGTTAGGAAACTTCAGTTCTTCATTCTCTAGTCGTGCCGTAGAGTTTAACTCTATAAAGTTTTTTCTCTCTAATCGGTGGTCTACAAGATGTGACTACTAGAAGGGCTCTTGTTACAGGGAGCATGGGAGAAGATGTTGGTAGAAATGCCAATGAGGGCTATGTTAGATATATATGTCACCCTTAGGGTGGGTTGGTAGTGTTATTGTCATGCTCCCAGATGATGATAGAACCCGTATAGTCAAATTGTTAGTCCCTAAATGAGATTATCCAAGAATGGAAGGGGAAAGGATCTATGCCACAAGTTTGGATTATGTTTTGTCTTAAGGTTGACTTTGAGGGTTGCATGTACCACCTAGTTAAAGTAAGGGAGAAAAATGTAGGTGTTGACCAACTTCAAAGTGTTAGTTATCTTTTAGGATTGATCTTAACTATGGTCATTTTGAGTAAGGTTCTTGGATAATACCTAGACATAGTTGGTTGTTAGATCCCACCAAAGGTGATAAGAAGGGATGAAATGGTCTAGAATTGTCTTGATCGAACCTTAGTAGAATTGAAAGAGACAAAGGTTTCATGGATAAAGGTCTTCTAAGTTTGCCCAGAGTATCACCAAAAAAAGGTGTCTACCCCAAAATCTAAAGGAGTGAGTGGTAGTGGATCTTATGTGATTAGGCCTACTTGTGCTAGGTGTGGAAAGAAACATAATGGTAAGTGTCTAGTCGGTACAATGGGTTGTTATGGTTGCGGTTGAAGTGACCATGTAGGGAGAGATAGGCCGGTGCTTAGGGCTAGAGAAAGAAAGGATAAGAAAGTTCCTCATAATGGTTCCAGTATGTGTTTTATGCTTATTTCTATTCTGATAATACTTGTGTTTTTGTGACTTGATAAATAGGATATGATGAACTTTTGTGTTGTCCATAGTGTGAATGGGCTTCATAGTTATTTTGTGATATTGATGGAAGAACCCTACTTGACCATTTTGAGATTTGGTAGGTTGTAATGTTTTGTGAAAGAGGGTGTTTGAGTAATGCCTATATGTGTTGAGTCAATAGATTCCCCTTAAAAAGGGTAAGAGTGTAGTTCACCATGGTTTAGAATCATATTGTGTGATGAGTGTGAAGGATTAGTTATGACTTGCTCCGACTTTAGAATTGAAAAAGAGATGTTGTAAATAATTTGTTTAGGCTTACAGCATGTGGGGGATAATGTGCTTAGATGGTAAGGTGATTGAGTGTCCTTGATATTCATGAATTAGGCTTGCTTGAAATTCTCACCTTAAAGAGTGTAGTGAGTTTGAGAAGTTTAGTCCTGGTTTGGTAGGCTCATATGAGACTTTTAGTGGTGTTGGTAAGGTTGCTTGTGAGTGAGACTTCTTAAATGAGAACCTCTCTAATTTAGAAGTACCTATTGGGATCTTAGACCGGCAAGCTAAGAAATAGAATAGTAAGAGAGTGTTTCAATGAAAATATTGAGGAGTGGTATTTTTGGAAGGGTTTAGTTGACAGTGCTTATTTGGGAGGCCAAGGGCCAATGAGATGTCCCAATATCCTTATGTTCCCTTCTATTTCTCTTCTAGCCTATGCTAATGAGTTCTCCTTGACTCATTTCTTGATTGTGGAGTCTTGGATGTTATGTGGGTCTTATAATTTCCTTGTCCCATAGAGTTACTTTTGTTAACCTTGGTAGGGTTTGGATGCATCCTTATTAGACCACTATTGGGTTTAGAGCTCGGTAAGGTTATAATGAGTCTTGATAATGCCTCGAGTTTGTGGAAAGGAGTAGTACTTGAGGTTTTTGTAAAAAGGGGCTTACTCCTAAGGGGGAGATCATGTGCTTGAATAACAACATTGATTGAAAGTCCCAATATCCTCATCTTTTCTTTTATTCCTATTCTAGCTTGAGACCAAGAGTTCCTTTTTGGGCTTGTTCTATATCTAGGAGTCATGAGTGTTTTAGAAATTTCCATGATCTCCTTATGTGTGGCATATTTTTGAAAGATTATTACTTTGTATAACAGGGATTTTTCATGATTTACATGTTCCTCATGTTGTTGTGCATCCTAGCATGGAGAGGGCATATTTGACTTCATGAGATGGTGTGATGAACATGCTTTGTTGTGCTCTTGATGAAATGGCACTTGGGATCCATGTTGATTGTGTTGACCTTGCTTTCAATGAGAAAATGTAATTCTTCCTATGACTATGTGATTAATGATGTTTAGAAATAATTGTGTAGGCTCACTCCTAAGAGGGAGATGGTATGCCTAGCTAATATTGTTGTTATGTGCTTATATGTTGCCATGACTTCCTTATATGATGCATGTTCATGAACACCTGTGTGTTGAAAGAAAATGATTCTTATGTGAATTCTTTTCCTCATGTTGTAGTGCATTGAGTATGAGTCGCTTATTGAACTTCATGGGATGAATATATAAGCATACGTTGGGTTGGAGTTGATAAATTCCTCATTCTATAAAATGCTTTGTTTTGAGAAGTAATGGTATATGAGCTCCATGAGAATATGTTGAGCATGTTGTGACTTGGAGATGGTAGTTCCTCCTCGAACATAACTAATTATGAGAATTTCATGCATAATCAGTTTGGATATAGTTCATACTTCTTTGTATTGCATTGAACATGATGAATTGGAGTTAACGTTTCCTCCTTGAATAAGTGAACATTGTGAATAGTGTGTTCTGAGTTGTGCATTATGGTGATGTTTTCATGCATGATTGGGCTTCTAGTCTTGAGCCTTTCTCTTCCAAAAAGTGTTTCAAGTGTCATTCGAGAAGGAATGTTCCTAAGGGGGGGATAATGTAACACCCCGTAAAAACTAGTAAGACCTAGCTAATGCTTGAAGGAATCTAGTAGGTGAAACTAGAGCCTCACATGTGAGTTTGCAGTTGGAAACTTGATTAAATGTTGTTAAATGGTTCTCGAGTGAAGGTCGAGAAATTTAGGGGTTAAACGTCAAGACTATAACGCCCGGAAACTAGTGAGTTGAACTAGTGTGTTGTAGAGTCTTGTAGTGGAATTTTGGTGTGTCGTATGAGGGTTAAAATCAAGATCAATGGATCCTGTAGTTGGAATTACATGTTTAGGGGTTAAACGTCCGGGGACGACTCCCCAAGGACTACCCAAGGGGTCCTTTAGGAGGACCCCAACACTGCCCAAAAAGCTGTCAAAACAGCTTGATCTATGACCCCTATACACTCCCCTTAGACCAACCTACGCCCCGTAGGTCATGGGCCTAGGTCAAGGCCTGCAGCATGCCTGAAAATGAAGCTTCAGGATCAAACCACGAAGGCCATTCACGGCCAGTAGACCCATCCATGGTCCGTGGATGGGCAACCGTAGATGCTGCCAGTTTTGGAGTTTTTAGTTTTAAGTTGGTGATTGGGAATTAAGTTAGTTAATTTATTAAGGTCTTAGGGGGTCGGTTTGTTAGTTAATTAATCAAATATATAAGGTAATAAGACCCTAAACTAAGTCATTAAATCATTAGAACCCAAGACCCCCAAATCAAAACTCAACTTCCTTTCCCTTCAAGATATCTCCTCTCTAGAACCTCCATTGCAGACCAAGAAGGAGATCAACTAGGGCTTGAAGATAGGATATTTTCTACTTGAATTTGGAAGGATTCTAAGTCTAAGGTATGGGAGTTCTTCATTATTGGTTAGCTATCACCAAGAAGCCCCTTCAACTATGCTTTTAAATCCCCCAATTCTAAGGTTTTCAAATCTAGTCTTGGGTCTTCTTCCAAAACGAAACCAAATGTTTAACTAAGGTTTAATTTGATTGATTATAATGATTTATGATTAGATTAATGGAGTAATGATTGTTTTTGATGAAAATCTCCTTTGGACCCATGATTTCCCCTTCTTCTTAAATTGTGAACTAGGGTTTGAATTGATTGATCATATAAACTTAGCAATTGATTATGTTTATGTGTATTATGTTGTTGAATCATGATATATCTCTATCTAGCATGGTAATTCTAGAAGTTAGGGTTTATCTTGATTCATTGCCTTGGAAGGCAATTTTCTAGGGTTGTATGTTTTGATGAATATTGTATATGAACTTGTTGATCCACTTGAAAGGTGGAGGTGTTTAATTATTATGTAGTTACTTGATGTTAGTGTAATTCTACATGATTACCTGATTAACCTAAGATTCTAGGGTTATGTCATGAAAGAGGCTAATTGAGGGTTTATATATGATTCTCCTAGAATGATGAAATTCTTCATGTAATGCCTTAGATTAGATCACCTAGAAATGAATTGGTTATGAATGAATCATGTAGACGTGAAGTAACTTGATTAGATCTTAGATGATGAATCATGGTTGAAGTAGTATTGAGTTTAGCTTACTTGTTGCTATATGTCTATAATTGATCAAGAATGAAGCATATGGTTAGTTTTCCTTGAGAGTTAGGTTTACATGATAACAATGTGTGGTATTGCTTGAAGCATGAAGATGATTTCTAGGGCTTAAAGAGTAAAAGCTAAAATGAATGAAGTTATAATGCATGTTATATTGTATAAGGTACTATTGTGGAAGAATTTTACCCACATGACCTACAATGTGAGTATATGAGCTTATACGTGCAAATGAATGATCTATTTGAGTTATGATTATATACATGTCTATTAGGATAAATGTTAGTTGTGTTGATTTACGTGGTCTATGATCCTTGAATGCAATATATGTGAATGTTGCATGATTGTGATATTATGTACATACTTATGAACACTTTGAGAGGGAAGTGTCTATAATGATAATGTTGTTGTTGTGTCATTGCAAGGACAATTATACACACACACATTCCATGCATAAACATGATCATGATGAATATACGGTGTTAATTGAAAGTATAGTTCTCATATGCACCTTTGCACATTATTATGCATGAAATGTATATAACCATGTTGATCCTATTGTATTGATTGAAAGTACATTCTCATGAGAACACATGATCTTTGTGTGATAGTTATTCTCACATACTAATGTTGATTCTAAGGTTGAAAGTACATTCTCACCTTTAGTGAATCTATGAGCTATTTTATGAATTGTATTGAACGAAGGGTAGAGCACTCCTTCACACATGTAAATACAATTCAAGATTAATGACGTATAATTTGGAAAATAATGCTTAGCACCGAGTGGATATGGATAATGAGGAAATGGCCATTCCGCCAATGCAATAGGGAGGGTCACCTAAAGTGAACTCATGAGATGGAAGCCCCTCCGCCAATGCAATAGGGTGGGTTTCTAGAAGCTATATCCCTATCCCATAACTATGTGCCAACATAGGACTTAGCTAGTGGATCCACCTAGATTCTAATACATTTAGTCCTACCTTAGTAAAGTAGGACACCATCTTTCGGTGTGGGGTTACACGACACCGGATTCCATGTACCTCACATGGTCTATGTCGGTTATGGCTACTCTTCCCTATATAATAAAGATAATGAATGAGACATGAACAATACTATGACTTCTTGGTAGGTTTACTTAGTAGGAGTGGGGGTATGGGACTTCACTTCCACATTGCACAAGTAGACTTAGTAGGATGTCATAGGATGGTTCCTTTGCATTATAATGAGATTTGAATGCATGCATGCATATTGAATGGGTGGTTGTTATGAATGACTTTCCTTATAATTCAAGTAATGTACATGACTATTTTCTTATTTGTGACTATTAATATAATGAGGTCTAAAGATAAAGTGCATGACCAAGGTAGCTTCAAAGGGGTGCTTGGTGGGGTTAGTATTATGGGATGCTAACCACACATTGCACAAGTCTCCCTTAGGGGTTCCCAAGGCAATGGATTTACCATAAAATCATTATGAATGTGATATTGGCTTATGTTGTACATTGTAAATGCATGTTGGTTATTATCCTTATGTGATGATTACTTAATGATGAGATGATCTTCGTATTTGACTTTGTATTCCTTATATTGATTGGAGGCTATGTATTGTGAAGATTGTGATTTGTATTGTGTGGTTATTTGAGACTATGCTTGTTATTATATTGATATCTCTCATGTTCTGTTGAAATGTATGTGATTTGCCTTATTAGTTGCATTCTCTAACTATTTCTAAGATTGTGTTAAAAAATGGCATATAGCATGATTTCAAATGAAATGTCCCTTTACATGCATGTTTTAATGGTTTTGTGCATGGCTTCCATACTTAGTAGTTTTTGTGCTAACCACCCCTTTTCTACATTTTCTGTAAGTGTAGGCTTTGGATATATTGGATTTCATCTTCGTGGCTAGGTTCATAGGAGATCAAGAAGAAGAAGATTGGTGAGTCCTTATTGTATTCGAGTGCTCAACCTTATCTCATTTATTGTCTTTACTTTTATGTTTTAGACTCGTTGTAAGGGCCGTGTCCCCAAAGTTGTATTTCAAGAGATTTATTCCAAATATAATAGATGGTTTGAGTCATAGTCTCATAGGTTCTCTTTCATTTATAAGAGACTTCGATTGTATAGAAAAATTTTAAATTCCGCACTATTTTCCTATGCTTTTATATTCATGTATGCTATGAGGCTTGTATGCGACCCCTTCGGGGTCAACTACGCCGTGTTACTTCTATGGGGTAACCCCGGGTCGTGACACACACATACACGTTTAGACTCCAAACACCTCCATAGAACCTCCTTAGGATCTTTATCGTATGCCTTTTCTAGGTCAATAAACACAACATTTAGGTCCCTCATCCAATCCCTATAAGACTCCAACAATATCCTTATAAGACGGATGACTTTTGTAGTTGGCCGCTCTGACCTGAACCCAAATTGGTTCTCAGAGATAGGCACACCCCTCCTCATCTTTACCTCGACCACCATCTCCCACACCCTCATAGTGTCGCTTAGTAACTTCATACCCCTATAGTGGTTGCAATTTTGAATATCACCCGTACTTTTTGTACAAGGGGATCAATGTAAATACCGATATATTTGTGTACGTAGTAAGAACACAAGGATCACCTCAAAATCGTGTTTCAAACACCGTAAGAACAGTAGCCTTAGCATCTTGACCCTATTTTGATGGAACTAAAAGAGTCAATTCTCAACAAAGCAATATAAACTTTCTCTCAAGGAGAAGATGGGGTGCTTAGGCACCAAGGGAGGTTATGTGTGCCGGATGTGGATGGACTAAGAGAGACAATCTTAGAGGAGGCCCGTGGGTACCGATACTCCATCCATCCGGGAGCCACCAAAATGTATTGTGACTTATGTGAGTTTTATTGGTGGAACGGAATGAAAAGAGACATAGCAAATTTTGTGGCTAGGTGCACAAATTGCCAACAAGTCAAACCCAAGCACCAAGGACCGGGAGGTTTAACTCAAGATATTGATACCCCCGCTTGGAAGTGGGAAGAGGTCAATATGGACTTCGTGGTAGGTTTGCCTCGAACCCGTAGGCAACACGACTCCATTTGGGTCATTGTGGATAGATTGACTAAATAAGCCTATTTCCTTCCCGTCAAGGTTTCTTATTCAGCGGAAGAGTATGCTAAGTTGTACATTAAGGAGATTTTGAAGTTGCATGGGGCCGCGTTGTCAATTATTTTGGATAGAGGTGCCCAATTTACTTCCCATTTTTGGAGGTCTTTCCAAAGTAGGCTTGGTACTCAATTGAAACTTAGTACCGCATTTCACCCTCAAACGGATGGTCAAGCGGAACGCACCATCCAAACCTTAGAGGACATGTTGAGAGCGTGTGTCATTGACTTCAAAGGTAGTTGGGATGACCACCTACCTTTGATAGAATTTTCCTACAACAATAGCTACCACTCGAGTATTGCTATGGCACCCTTTGAAGCACTTTATGGTAGAAGGTGTCGATCTCCGGTTGGGTGGTTTGAAGTGGGTGAATTTTCTTTTCTTGGTCCCGTGGTAGTCTGTGAGACTATGGAAAAAGTTCGACTTATAAGGGATAGGTTGAAAACGGCTCATAGTCGGCAAAAGTCGTATGTCGATAATAGAAAGAGGGATCTTGAATTTGAAGTAGGTGATTGGGTCTACTTGAAGATCTCACCCATGAAAAGGGTGATGAGGTTTGGTAAGAAGGGGAAACTTAGCCCCCGGTATGTTGGACCTTATGAGATCTTGAAGCGTGTCGGAAAGGTCGCTTATGAGTTGAAATTGCCCATCGAATTGGCCCCGGTTCACCCGGTGTTCCATATTTCTATGTTAAAGAAGTGTATAAGTGAGCCGATGTCCATTCTCCCTATAGAAGGTTTAGAGGTGAATGAGAACCTTTCTTATGAAGAGGTTTCGGTCGAAATCTTAGATCGTCAAGTTAAGAAGTTGAGGAATAAAGAGGTTGCCTCCGTAAAAGTCCTATGGAGAAACCACCTAGTTGAGGGTGCAACATGAGAGGCCGAGGCGACATGAAGTCCCACTACCCACATCTTTTTCCTCCTACTCCTATCCAAATTTGAGGTTAGTAGTTTCTCTTAATTTGGTATAAATTGAAAATCATGTGTGTTGATGATTATGACATGATTTCCTTGTATGTGCATATTTTTGTGAAAATTCATGCTTAAGTTGTATTTTGAGTTTTCATGAATTTTGTTTCTCATGGTTGAAATTGCACCCATAGATGTTGTGTGATGTTGTCTTCATGAGAGTTGTAATGAGCATACTTGATGTTGTCTTGTTAAAGAAATGTCTTTTTGATTGCTTAATATATATGTTGATGCTCATTGAATATGGAGAAGGTAGTTACTCCTATACTTATGAGAAGTAAAGAGTTTTGAGCATAGTGATGTTGTGGATTAAATTCCTATATGATATGATGATATGATGTTGTTGATGTGACTGGTTGTTGTGCTTCTAGTTTGAGTCATCGTCGCCCTAGAAAGAAGTCCAAGTGACATTCAGGGACAAATGTTCCTAAGGGGCGGATATTGTAACACCCTGGAAATTCTATGACTTAAGTTAGAGCCTCACCTTATGAATAATGACTTTAAAGTAGTTAAAATGATGTCTCTAAACCTAAAATTAATGCAATTGACTTGGTTTGGAAGAGTAAAAGTCTAAACGTCAAGAAACGACCACGACATCCGGAAACTAGAGAAGAATGTGTTCTAGATTGTCCTTAGGTTTTGGGCAGGTTTGGGAGTGTCGTATGATGGTATAATCCTGTAAAAAGGTTTAAATTAGGTAAATATATGTTTATAGGGTCAAAAGGTTCGAATACAACTCCTCGGGGCCACCCTAAAGGGACCCCGAGGAGGGACCCCAACCTGGGCCAAGCAAGCTGCCAAGGCAGCTTGCAGATTGCACTTGGAGGGAATAGCTCCGCATCGTGGACTAGTTCCCCCAGGGAGAAAAAAAATAATTTCGCGATGCGGTCGTGTCGCGTACTCTACTGTCTCTAAATTTAATTCCAAATATCTTCAGGGAATAGCTCCGCGTCGCGGACTTGTTCCGCGACGAAAATGCAGAAATTCATAAATTGATTTTTACTTCATTAAAGAGTCCAACTAAGTGAGGGGTATTTAGGGTACTTTAGGGGACATGTATATAATGATTTTTAAATCAATTTACCTCACTTTTATCACTCAAACACAAAACCCCACAGATCAAAACCTAAAGTTCCTCCTTCTCTCTACCCTGTCTCTTCTCAAGAACTCCATTGAAGAAGATTGGAGCTTCAAGAAGAAGACCAACTCTCCAAGGTTTCAACTCGGATTTTCGTGGTTAATTCGTCATTAAGGTATGGTTTCTTATCACTCTTGGGATTCCTTTCCCCAAGAGGCCCCTTCAAGATGAATTTCAAAATCTCCAATTTCTAGGTTTCAATCCAAAAACGTGGGTCTTCTTTCTAAAGTTAAATTGATGTTATAAACTGACTTTGATTGATGTTATATGAATAATTATGGATGAATTTATGTTGTATTGGTGGTTTCTTGAAGAATTCCCCATGAGACCCATGTTTCTCTTTCTTTTCCTAATCCAAACCCTAGTTTATGTTGGATATCGATTGAAGGCTATGAATTTAATGTGATGTTATGTAATTCATGTTTGTATGATGATTCTACCTTAGGTTATGTATAATTTCTATGAAATTGGGGTTGAGTCTTTGAATGAAGCCTTGAAGGCTATGAAGGGAATATGTCAATTGCTTATATTGATGTTGATTATGTTATTACTTAATGAATTACCTTGTATTATGTATTGGTTATGAATTGTTTTGTAATTGAAGTATGGAGGTCCCACGAAGGGCAAGAAGGTATGAAGGGTGGTTCTTCTTTGAACTCAAGTATGAAAGGTGAATTACTTAGATTGTAATAATGCTATACTTAATGTGTTGTTGTAGTGTTGATGACCTAGTTTCCTCATCCTTAACCCTCTACACTTGAATTAGCTATGAAGTATGAATGTATGTTATGGTATGATTGCTATATGATTGAAAGGTAGTTCTCATGATTATAGTGTAATGTAAAGTGAAAGGTTTACTCACTTGCTAAGTGTTTCTAAAGTGAAAGGATTGTTACTCACTTATGAACACATATGAACTATTATGGTAAGATGTCTACATAAGAGCCTAGTAAAGGCTAATGTGAACTTATGTGATGACTAAAGATGATTACAAAAGGGAATTAGATGCTTAGCACCGAAAGGGCATGTAAATGAGATGGGGGT
>JAJOOD010005675.1:0-16885 GCA_029582525.1 Solanum tacnaense | reverse complement strand
TCTTTTAAATATATTTCTTATCATGGGCACTTTAAATATTTTTTCTACATTGAGATCTAACTCTTTTCCTTTTATTTGTTCAAATATATTAACATCAAATATTACTTTCTGTTCTGTAGATTCTTCTGTGATACGTTCTTCTTGAGTGATTACTTGTACGTTCTTTTCAGTCATCTATATATTCTTCGTTGTCGTCTATTTCATTGTTATGTAACTCGAATTCATATATACTATCATCACTTTCTGGTTCATAGTCTATATATTCTATTTGCATATATTCTTCGTTATTGATTATGATTTCGGATATTTGTTTTTTCTTAGGATTCCTAGGTAATTTACAATCTTTAGCTAAATGGCCTAGTTTTCCACAGTTGTAACACGTACATTCTGTTATTTTTTTCTTTGGTCTGAATGGTCTTTTTGCATTAGTATTTTTTATATAATACCTTCTTCTTGGTCGTTTGTACTTATACTGAGATTTATATTTTTTATATTTACCTGGTTTTCTATTTTTCTTTTTGTAGTAATTATCATTGCATCCGAATTGGGGTAAGATTTTATCCTTACAACATGCCAAATTTTTTATTATAGTTTTTTCCATCTTCATTTCTTCTCTATATTTTTCACATATTTCTGAGTACCATTTTTGTAAATATCTTATTCTTGCTCCTAGAGTATCTTGTAATCCTGCTTCTTTCCAATCTTTTATTATTTTTGAACTAAATGGTTCTGGTAATTTTGTAAAGTATAGGTTTCTTATTTCTTTTGATTCTTCCGTACTATACGTTCCTTTGTAATAGTATTCTCTAAATACGCATGTATATTCTTCTATGTAGCACATATTACATATTGCTAGTTTTAACATTAAATTTCGGTTTAACTGTTTTTCTTTATTTTGTTCTTCTGTTTCCGTAGTTGTACTACTGAACTCATTCCTTATAGCTATTTCATATTTGTTTAATATGTCTATTGGGGTTGTTGCAATTTCTCCATCTATTTTCTTATTATTTCTTAATGTTTTTATACTTTCTTCGGCTAAGTTTTGTAACCATAATTTTACCGTTCCTATAAGTGTTCTTTCTATATATCCTGGTAATTCTGTCATTCCGATTTTATTATCTATCAGTTGTTTTGATATGTATCTTACCCATAATTGTATTGTTTTATTTATATCTGTTACACAGTCTAAATCTAAGAAATTATTGTTTCTGGTAGTTGTCGTGGTTGGTGTCCATTTTTTATTTAGTCTCTTATTCCATAAACTATCATATCTGTCAGATTGTTCATAACTAACTGTATAATAGTTAGGACTTACTTCTTTTGGATTTTTAACTTCTGATGTACTTGTACTTGCTTTTATATCTTTTATATCTCCGACATTTATTTCTGTAAATTTTGTATCATCTTCTATATTTGCTAATATTTCTGTGTATGTCTCACTTATATCGGAGTCTTGTTCTGAACAATTTTCATCATTTATGTCGTCAATTCTTATGTCTGGGGTTTCTTTTTCTTCAATTTGTAATCTTTCTTTAAATTTTTCTATTTCCATTTTTAATTTTTTTTTCCATTTCTCTTTCTTTTTGTTTATTTTCATATAGTTCTTTTAGTGTAAGTAATTCTTTTTCAAGTGCAATTATCTTATCATTTTTTGTTTCTTCTATCTGTTGTATTTCTAGTTTTGCTTGTTGTCTTACTATTTCTATTTCTTTCTTTCTGTCTATCTCCTCATTTTCTTTAGTTATCCGTACCATTGCTGTTAGACTATCTTCTAATCGTACTGTTTCTTTTTCCATCATTAGATATAAATTGGGTCTCTTGCTTTAATTTCTTGTATTTCTTTATTTATTATTCTCTTATTTATTATAGGTATTTTTGCTTTTCCTTTGGTATACTTACAATTGATTATGTGTTTTTTTGGCTTACAACATAATATTCTTCTTTTTGTCTTTTACATATGGATTTACATTGGCCAAAGGTATTTCTCTCCTAGGTTTGAATTACAATTTAAGGAGCTATTCTATGTTTTGATCTTTAAGATGTGGATTGGTATTGATCACTATATTTCCTATGTTATAGTGATATTTGATATTTATCTATTCCATTGGGATTTAGATTTAGCACCGAGAAAGCTTTGAGGTGAAGGATCAAATATCGTAATCTCTAGTAGCAGCCTATAGTCCACAACTACGTGCCCCCGTAGGATTATTTTAAATGATCCAACTAGTGGATCCACTTTAGCAAAATATGATATGTATGGATTCTACCTTGGCAAGTAGATTCCCCTTTTTTCGACATGAGGGATATACCGGATTCAGCGATATAGCTCTTATGGTCTTATAGTCGGTTAAAGCTAATATTCCACAGAAATGACTATGTTTCTTCAAAGATTTTCTTATGCCTCTTATTTGAATGTACTGGTCATATTTCATGATTTACATGTCATTGTTGCTTTAAGCTTTTAAATGTTCAAATAATGGTCATGCCTACATGCTTTAAGTCATACATGCTACCATGTTTATTTTATGCATATTGCCCATACTTAGTACATTCCATGTACTAATGTATACTTGTGCCTACACTGTCTCATTCATGTTGTAACACCTCAGATTTGAAAAGATGAAAAATTGCAGCTTTTTCCTGGAACTGGTGCCGATACTAACAGAGCCACCAACGGTTCGTGGACTTGCTTATGGGCCATAGGTTGAGTCGTGGGTGGCAAGTCCAATTCTTCTAAAAATTTCAAAATCTCGGTACTTTCATATGGTTTACCAAAACGGTCTCTCATCCAATGTATGAGTTGTAAATAGGTCTCGTAGGTGAGTCTCACACTTAGTGGGATTTTAAGAAACTTCTGTTGGACTCACGGAGGCCATGTACGGAACGTACATGGGTCCTGTCAGTCGAGGGTCCAAGAAACAAGTTTCTGAATCCATCGACGATTGACCAGGATGATCCGTAGATGGGCTCACAGACCGTAGGTCCCCACCTTCGATGGAGGTCGGCAATTATTTTTAAGTTAGGGTTATTGTGGTCTTTTCCCAAAGTGTTTGGTACCCAAACTTCATCGTTTTAAACCTTATTGCAAGGCCTATGTAAGTGAATTAAGCCTAAACACTACTAATTTCAATAAATTCCCTAAACTTGACCAAATTCATCCTCTCCAAAAATCTTCACTCGAGATCAAGGAAGAAGAAGAAGCTAAGGTTCTTCAAGTTCAAGTCTCATTTCTTCATCATTTCTTAGGGATTCAATCAAGGTATGTACAAAGTTCATCAATGGGTTCCATCCACCCATTGAGCCCCTAAAAGTTCTTCAATTCTCCAATACAAATTTTCAAGTTTTGATTAGATTTTCACTCAATTCCTCATTGGTTCTATTTGTATGGATTCAATTGCTTTATTATGATCTTATTTTGATGATTTGGATTTAATTACATGCTTTTAAACAAATTCCTTGTGAATCCATGCATTGATCTATGAATTTTACCCTAATTTACATGAATTTATGAAGAATCTTGAATTTATGAATATGTTTATGAAATTATGCATGTTTTTAAGAAAGCAATATTTATGACTCAAGTAAGCTTATAGATAAATGTATATATATGTTCTATGAAGCTTGACCACATGACATGAATGGCATCTAGATTTTCCATCAATGCTTTTCGTGCTATTTTCCTAAATTAGGTCTTGTGTAGTATGTTATATCAGATATGCCATCAATGATTATATATCACGCTTTCAAAACTATTTCCATTAGTAGTAGGTCATCTCTAGTATGAAGTGAATGGCTATGGGCTTTAAAAGCTATTGTGAAAAGATCATGGATCGTGAAAGGGTTTCTCATGCATGGTCTAAGGATCTATCCAATGATAGGACAAAAGGCGAATACCCATGTTCCATTATGATAAGATGAGTTAAGATTAATGACTATTCTATGAGATTTATGCTTAACAAAGAGAGGATATTGAGATGAAATCTCTCCCGTAGCTTGAGGTCGGTTTTGAGTAGCAATCTCCTTATCCCATACCTATGTACCCTCATAGGATGATTGTCTTAGATAGACATTAGCTAGTGGATCCATGTAAGCTAGACCTTCATGGTCCTTACCTTGGCAAATAGGACACCCCTTTTCGTTGTGGGGCACACACTGGATTACATGTTATAATTTGCATGGCCTATATGTCGGTTAATGGTAAACTTCCCACAAAATGAACTAAGTTGATTTCAAATGTTTTATGAAGCTTACTTTATGATTTAAAGATGCATTGGCCATGTTCATGATCTATGAATCTTCTTAAATGATTTTACTATGTTTTAACTTGGTCATTCATTCCATGTTTTCGATTATGTCCCTTTATGATCATGTCTCACATTTTATTGCATTCCCTTCATACTTGGTACATTCCATGTACTAATGCATATTGTTTCCTACATTGTTTTACTAATGTTGGGTCTGACGTTCCTACTCCATATCTTTGTGGCTAGTGTTCACTTTAGTAAATTTGAAGATTGATGAGTCCTCATGTTCCGAGGATCAAACCCTTATTACTTATTATCTTTACTTTTCCCTATTGTATGTGATGCATGGGTTACGTCCCAATCACACTCGATGTACTAGATGACTTTGAGACTATATTAGACTTCCGCTATATTTTATCAACTCTTATGATATAAGCTGTCTTTTAAAATCTCTTGATTTTCTATTATCTTGTATGATATATGCTAAGTGTCTTGTGTAGGGCCTCTCGAGGTTCTATACGTCGAGTCATATCCAAGGTGTACTTTGGGTCATGACAAACTTGGTACAGAGCACAAGGTTTAGAAAGGTCCTAGGAAGTCTCATAATCAACGTCGAGTAGAGTCTTGTTCATGAGTGTGAAATGCGCCAAATTTATGAATGAGAGGCTATAAAATAGTTAGGAAACTCCACTTCTTCCATTATTCTAGAGTCATGTCATAGAGTGTAACTCTATAAAGGTTCTACTCTCCTAACCCTATTTATTCTTTACAGAATATGCCTCCACGAAGGAATCCCACGAGAAGGAATATGAATGTTTGTGAAAATGTGAGACAAGAGGTTCCCCAAGTGTTGGTCAACCCTTTGGCTGAGCAAGTGAATAATGATGAGTTTCGAGCCGCATTTCATGCATTGGCCCAAGCTGTGACAGCTCAAGAAAATAGAGAGGTTATGGCTCATGTGAACCCAAGGGTGGGTACAGTGGCAACAAGGGTGGGAGACTTTACTAGAATGAATCCGCTGGAATTTCATGGGTCTAAAGTTGAGTAAGATCCTCAAGAGTTCATTGATGAGGTTTATAAGATAGTGGAAATTGTGGGTGTCACTTCGGTAGGAAAGGTGGAATTGGATGCTTATCAACTCAAGGGTGTTGCTTAAGTTTAGTTAAACCAATGGAAGGAAAAAAGGGTGATAGATGCGGGTCCTATTAATTGGGAGAAATTTAAGGTTGCCTTTCTTGATTGATTCTTTCCCCTTGAGATGAGGGAGGCAAAGGAACTTGATTTCATTAACCTTTGTCAAGGTAATGTGAGTGTGAAGGAGTACGCTTTGAAATTCACGTAATTGTTCGAATAAAAGGTAAAACAACATAGTATTGGGTTAGAATAATTAGGAAAAGATCCAAAAACCTTTCTAAAAATTAACTGTCGACCTCTATCGATGGTGGAGAACCTACGGTTCGTGGGTCCACCTATGGACTGTCCTGGTCGACCGTTGATGGGTTATTTTCTTGGACCCTTGAATGACAGGACCCATGTATGTTTCGTTGGTCAACCTACGGTCCGTACATGGCCTCTGTGGGTCCAAGTGAAAATTCTTAAAATATTACTAAGTCTGAAACTCACCTATGAGACCTATTTACGACTTGTGCATTGGATGACACACAGTCCTGACGAACTGTATAAAAGTACTGGGACTTGACATTTTTAGGAAATTTTGGGCTTGCCACCCATGGTCCCACCTATGGACCGTAAGCCAGTCCACGGGCCATCTTTTGTTCCGTTGGTACTGGCACCAGTTTTAGATAAAGCAGCAATTTTTTCATCCTTTCAAATCTGATATGTTACAATATCTCCCACTTGGGAACATTTGTCCTCGAATGGGATTCAAGACATCATACGGAGGGTAGAAACTTAAACTAATAGCCCAACATGAATGCAATCACATATATGCATATATCCGAGGAGGAAAAATCAACTCCAAGTGTAAACGTGTTCAAAACATCATTTCACATGGTCTATATGCAACTGATATTCAAATGCACATAAACATAGAGAAATCTATCAAATAAACTCATTTTCTTAAAAATCAAGCTTTTTATGAACATGCATAAATGAGGAATCATGGAAATATCTAAGACACATGAAACCAAAAGAGTAAACCATGAGGTACTGAATACCTCAACCTAGAACAGAGATAGAGAGAAAGAGATGAGGATAATGGGACATCATATCGGCCTCGGCCTCCCATGTAGCACCCTCAACTAACTTATTCCTCCAAAGAACCTTTACGGAAGCAAGTTTCTTGTTTCTCAACTTCTTTACTTGCCGGTCTAAAATCTCAATCAGAACTTCTTTATAAGAAAGATCCTCTTTAACTCCCAAACCTTCTAAGGGAACTATGGATGTCGGATCTCCAACACATTTATTCAACAAGGAGACAAGGAAAACTAGATGCACCGATGCCAAGTCATTAGGCAAAGCAAGTTCATAAGCAACTTTACCAATACACTTTAAAATCTGATATGGGTCCACATAGCGGGGACAAAGCTTCCCTTTCTTCCCAAATCTCATTACACCCTTCATGGGTGAAATTTTCAAGTAGTCCCAATCATATATACTAAACTCAAGATCTTTTATTCTTACATAGGCAGAGGACTTTTGTCGACTTTGAGCCATTTTCAACATTTCTTTAATAAGCCAAACTTTGTCCATAGCATCATGCACCAACTCAGAACTTATCAATGCAACTTCACCCACTTCAAACAAACCTATAGGAGATCTACACCTATCATATAGAGCCTCAAATGGAGCCATACCAATGCTTGAGTGATAGCTATTATTATATGCAAACTCAATCAAAGGCAAGTGATCATCCCAATTACCTTTGAAGTCAATTACACATGCTCTCAACAAATCATCCAAAGTTTGGATTGTACGCTCCGCTTTCCAATCGGTTTGCGGATGAAAGGCCGTACTAAGCTTAACGCGAGTACCAAGAACTTTTTGGAAAGATTTCCATAACTGAGAAGTGAATTGGGTACCACGATTGGAGATAATGGATAAAGGCACTCCATACAACCTAACCATTTCTTTCAAGTACAACTTGGCATAGTCTTCCACCGAGTAAGAAACTTTGACGGGATTTAAATGAGCCGATTTCATCATTCGATCCCCAATAACCCAAATCAAATCATATTGTCATCGGGCGCGAGGTAAACCAACAGTAAAGTCCATGTTCAAATTTTCCCACTTCCAAGTAGGAATACTTATATCTTGGGACAAACCTCCCAGTTTTTGATGCTCAACTTTCACTTGTTGACAGTTAGGACACTTAGCCACAAATTCCGTAATATCCTTCTTCATATGATTCCACCAATAGACCTCCCAAAGTCATGGTACATCTTTGTGGCTCTAGGGTGAAAGAAATATCAAAAACTATGGGATTCTGATCATATTTTATCTCTCAATTCATCTTCATTGGGAACACATAAATGACCTTTATAACAAAGTACACCATATCCCCCTTGGGAGAAAACCTCTATGGATTTATTAAGCACAACTTCCTTCAATCTAATCAAGATCGGGTCAAGACCTTTCTTGGCTTTCACATCTGACACAAGGGACAATTCTAAACCATATTGAACCATAACACCACCCTTGGTAGAGTGACCTAACCGAACACCCAATCGGGACAATCTATGAACATCCCTAACCAGTTCCTTCTTACCATCCTCAATATGATCAATACTACCCATTGATAACCAACTAAGAGCATCAACCACCACATTCGGCTTATCAGAATGATAAAGAAAACTCATGTCATAATCCTTTAGTAACTCAAGGCACCTCCTTTGGTAAAGATTTAGATCTTTCTGTTTATACCCATATTGCAAACTTTTGTGGTCGGTAAAAACATCTACATGAACAACGTACAAGTAATGCCTCCAAATCTTTAGGGCAAACACAACCGCTGCTAGTTCAAGGTCATGGGTAGGATAATTCTTTTCATAAATTTTAAGTTTCCTTGAGGCATACGCAATGACTTTGCTATTTTACATGAGGACACATCCTAACCAAATTTTGGAGGCATCAGAATAAACAAAAAATCAATCAGACCCTTTTGGTAAAGTCAACACCGGAGCGGAGGTAAGTCTATCCTTCAATTCCTAAAAACTCACAAGCTTCCGACCATAAGAATTTTGACTTTCTTTTGGGTCAACACCGTCAATGGACAGGAAATCGAAGAGAACCCTTCAACAAACCTTCTATAGTAACCGGACAAACCCAAGAAACTTCAAATATCAAAAGGGGATAGAGGTGTAGGATAAATCTTGACCGGATCCTTCTTCTGAGGATCTACCTCAATACCCTTCTCAAAAACAATGTGACCAAGGAAGACCACGGATCTCAACCAAAACCCGCATTTACTAAACTTTGCAAAGAGTTGTTGGTCCTAGAGGACTTGCAACACAATCCTCAAATGATTTGTATACTTCTCTTCACCACTTGAGTAAATCAAAATATCATCAATAAATATGATCATGAACATATCAAGGTATTGCCTAAAAACCCTATTTATCAAATCCATAAATTAAGCTGGAGAATTTTTCAAACCAAATGACATTACCAAGAAATCATAATGACCATACCGAGTTTGAAATGCCGTCTTCGGAATGTCATCTTCTTTCACCCTTTATTGGTGCTAACCCGACCGAAGATCAATCTTAGCAAAGTAACTTGCTCCTTGGAGTTGATCAAACAAATCATCTATCCTTGGAAGAGGATATATTTTCATAATGGTAACCTTATTCAATTGTCGGTAGTCAATACACATACGAAGTGAACCATCTTTCTTTTGAACGAACAAAACTGGAGCACCCCATGTAGAGATACTCGGTCAGATGAAGCCCTTATCCCATAAATCTTTCAATTGGTCCTTTAATTCCTTAAGTATTGTTGGAGCCATACAATAAGGAGGAATAGATATAGAATGTGTATCTGGGAGAAGGTCAATGCCGAAGTCTATTTCCCTTTCGGGAGGAACACCAGGTAAATCATCAGGAAACACTTCCGAAAACTCATTAACAACGGGGACCGACTCAAGAGTAGGGTTTCGAAATCCACATCCTTGACCTAAACAAGATGATATATACAACCCTTAGAGATCTTCTTTTTAACTTTTAGACAAGAGACAAACTGACTCTTTGGCATAGAATTTCCCCCTTTCTATTTTAGGATGTGTTAATTTGGAAACTCAAACTTGACTACTCGGGGTTCTATAATCAATAGAAGCATAACATGAATGCAACCAATACATACCAAGGATAAAATCGATATCTAACATATCAAGCTCTACAAGGTCAACATGAGTAACTCTATGGGATACGGAAATGGGACACTTTCTATAGACTCTCTTAGCCACAATAGATTCAACAATGGGAGTAGAGACATAAAAAGGATCTAACAGCACATCTAGAATAATATCAAACCTCATAGCCACATACGACGTCACAAAATACAAGGTAGCAGTGGGGTCAAGTAAGGCATAAATATCAAGTTGGAAGACTTTCTACATACTGGTAACCACATCGGGAGAACCCTTTTACCCATGACGAGTCTGAAGTGCATAAAATCAATTTTGCTTTTGATTACCACTAGAATCTGACGGGGGATATGGTTGAGCCTGCCGATTATTATCTCCTTCATTCTTAGAAACACAGGGGCAATATATTATCTTATTATCCATCTTGCCAAAACCAAAACATACATTAGAACCTGCTAGACATTTGCCCTCATGCTTTCTTCCATATTTAGCGCAAGTAGACAATGAAGTTCCACTACCATTCCCTCCTTGAGGCTTAGGGTTAAACACCATCTCTTTGTTGAATTTAGGAGGAGCATTGAAGGAACCTTGATCGTAAAACCTTTTTTTGGAGCTTAGAACGACAATGTCTCTCAGACCTTGAATGTTAGAAGTCATCATCCCCAGTCTTGGCCCTCTTTTCCTCCCTAGACCTTTCTTTAAGTTTCTTATCTTCGATTTGTTGAGCATGAACCATGAGACAAGAAATTTCCATATAGTTGATAAGCATGGTAGTACGACATTCCTTAACCACCATCTCGAGCACTCCTAATAAAAACTTACTCATTCTTGCCCTAGGATTGGCAACCATAGTAGGAGCATATCGAGATAATTGTATGAACTTTAAAGCATATTCCTTCACACTCATGTTCCCTTGACGGAGGTTGATGAACTCAAGTAACTTGGCCTCCTCATCCTAAGTGGAAAAGAACCTATCTCTGAAAGCAACCTTAAACTTCTCCCAATCAAGAGGACCTATTTCAACCACCCGCTCTTCCTTTCGTTGGTTGAACCATATTTGAGCAACACCCTTAAGATGGTAAGTGGTCAATTTCGCCATTTCCACCGGCATCACCCCCATGATCATCAACACCTTATACATTTCATCAATGAACTCTTAAGGATCTTCCTCAACCTTAGAACCATGAAAATCTGGAGGATTCATTCTAGTGAAGTCCCTTACTCTAGATGTCGTCGTACCCATATTTGGGTTAACGGGGACAACAACCTCCCCATTGACTTGAGCCATCATGGCTTGAGCCAACACTTGAAAAGCAGCCCTAAACTCCGCATTAGTCACTTTTTTGGCCAAAGGGCCGACCAGAGCTTGAGGAGCTTATCGTTCCACATTCTCTCTGCATTCCTTCTAGTATATGCCCTTCGAGTGGCCATATCTTGTAAAGCATCAGATAGGGATTAGGACAGAGACATAATAGAGTTAAAATCTATCACATGACTTTAGAGTGATGAAATAAGTGGAGTTTCCTAAACATCTCATAGCATCACATTTATAAATGTTGCGTGCTACACACTCACAAAGAAGACTCTACTCGATGAGGTTTATGAGACTTCCTAGGACATTTATAAACATTGTGCTCTAAATATCAAGTTCTTCATGACCCAAAGTACACTCTAGACATGACATGGCGTATAACACCCCAAGAGGCCCTACACAATCCATTTAACATACATCATACAAGATAATAGAATTTAAATAAAGTTTAAATGATAGTTTCAAATCATAAAAGTTGATAAAATATAGCGGAAGTCTAACATAGTCTCAAATACATCTATTATATCAAGAGTGAATGGGACGTAACACATGCATAACATACAATACGAAAAAGTAGACAATAAGCAATAAAGGGTTCGGTCCTCAGAACATGGGGACTCGCCAATCTTCAAATCTACTAATGTGATCACTAGCCACGAAGATGCGAAATGGGAACGTCGGACCCTACATTAATGAAACAATGTACGCAAGAGTATGTGCTAGTACATGGAATGTACCAAGTATGATAGCAATGCATAAGAGTATGAAATCATGCTAAATAGGACTTTATAATACATGCATTGACCGAGTTACACCATAAGATAAGAGTGTTAGAAAACATAAATCATAAGACATGGTCAATGCAAGTTAAACATGTTTTAAACTCTTGTGAGATACTTATAAAAGTAGACTTAGTTCATTATTGTGGGAGATTTACCTTCAACCGACCTAGAGACCATGTGAGCTATAACATGGAATCTGGTTTCTACCCCACAGAAAAAAGAGGTGTTCTTACTTGACAAGGTAAGAACCATGAACTTCTAGCTTACGTGGATAAACTAGCTAATGTCTATCTAGACAACCCTATGGTGGTACGTAGTTTATGGGACATGGGTAATTGACACTTTTCCACTCGGTGCTAAGCATAAATCCCATGGAATAGTCATTAGTCTTAACTTATCTTAGCATTCATGAGACATGGGTATTCGTTGCTTGTCTTATCATTAGTGGCAATGGGTAATCGCCGCTTGCCTTATCATTAGAATAGATCCTTAACTTGATACATCATAGGTGAGAAAACCTTTCAACCTTATGAATATTTTATGTGATAAATTCTTTCACAATCATGCTTTCATGTATATGTGAGAAATTCTTTCACAACAACAACAACATTGACGCTCCACTCTTAAGCAAATCTTAAATCATTTCATCAATTTCATAAAGAACATGCATATCTTCATAAATTCATCTTTCATAGTTCAAAAGCCTTTTCATATGATCATAGTCTAGAAATCATGGATTTTACATGGGTTCATGGGAATTTAACTTAGAAACATGCAAACACTCCAATTCATGTATAAAAAGACATAAAACAATCAATTAGATCAGAATTGAAAAAACCCTTGAGTATGAGTAAAAACTCTAACTACCCTTGGAGATTCTACCTTGAAAAATTGTAGAATTTAGGAATTCTATGGAGGAACACTCCATAGGTTAATACTATCATACCTTGTTGCCAAAATCTTACAATCAATGGTGAATTTGGAGACTTGACCTTGGAAGCCTAGCCTTCTTCGTTAGTCTTTAATAGAGAGAAATATTGTGGAAGAACTTTGATTAACTTTAAGAATTTAGGAAAATGGGTTCAATTGGGAAATTTGAGGGTAAAAACATTTATATAGGGTCTATAATATAAGGTAAAATGATATAGTATTGGGTTAGCATAATTAGGAAAAGACCCAAACTCCTTCCGAAAAATAACTGCCGACCTCCATCGACGGTGGGGACCTACGGTCCGTGGGACCATCTACGAACTGTCCTTGTCCACCGTCAATGGGTTCAGAAACTTGTTTTATTGAATCATTGATTGATGGGACCCATGTACGATCTGTTGGTCAACCTGCGGTCCGTACATGGCCTCCAGGGGTTCAACTAAAATTTCTTAAAATATTACTAAGTCTAAGACTCACCTACAAGACCTATTTACGACTTATGCATTGGATGACAGACCGTCCTGGTGAACCGTATAAAAGTATTGGGACTTGACATTTTAAGGAAATTTTGGACTTGCCACCCACGGTCCCACCTACGGGCCGTCTGTGGTTCTGTTGGTACTGGCACCAGTTTTAGAAAAAACTGCAATTTTTCCATCTTTTCAAATTCGAGGTGTTACAGGTGACCTGCTAGAGCTTTTGAAGTTGTAGACTGAGCTTTGTACCTTCTTGACCTTTCCTGGAAGAATGGCAATAGTTCAACCTATGACCATACTGGCCGCACCCAAAATACCCCTCTCTACCAGCAAGAGAGTTTTTGGCTAAAATCATCCCTTAACTATGACTCAAATCTAATGTACATCCTTGTATTATCTAAGTGAGAAAAAAACATCCTTATACTATCCAAAAAATAACAAGTATCATCCTTTTGTCTATTTTTGTCAAGAAACTGATTGAACCAATATTCTTGAAATATATATACGGTATGTTCCGATAGTAAGAAAGATTATGCAAAAAATATTATTTAAAAAATATTACGCCTAACTATTTGGAGATTTTCTTTAATAAAATATTCAGTACATATGTACGTTATATACAATGCAATTCACATTTTATACACTGTACATAAATGCTGAAAAATTAGTGAAATTACGTGGGCGTTTAGTTATGAGAATTTTAAAAAAATTACTTTATTTGAAATTTTTCAAGTTGGAGTTGTATTTGACCATACTTTTTACAAAAAATATTTAAAATTTGAATATGTTTTGTCTGAATATGATTTAAGCCCTCAATTTCTAAAAATTAGAAAAACAACTTGAAGAGATTTACCATGTGTACATATATTCATTCGACTTGGCACTTTTTTTGTTGGTGACATGAGTTTCTTAAAAAAAATAGACAAAAGGATGAATCTTGAAACTTTTTGGATAGTGTAAGGATTTTTTTGTTCACTTATATAACACAAGGATGTACTTTAGGTTTAAGTCATAGTTCAGGAATGATTTTAGCCAAAAACTCACCAGTAAGACACTCGCCGCCCGGATGGTTCTTACCACACTTTGGACAAGATGGATTAGTCTAATTACCTAAAGCACTGCCCTGAGACTTAGAGCTTGATGCCCTCCCTTTCTGATCCTGTTGAAGCCTCGGGGACGGAGCGCTAGAAGATGAAGACGCTGGGGATGTAGACCTCTGCTGAAACTGTGAGCAATTTCCACCGCTAGACCTCTGCTGAGAATAATCATAGTTGCCCGTTCTAGCCTTTTTGTTATCCTTCTCCATTTCTTTAGGCTTATCTACCTCAACCTACTGAGCATGGGTCATTAGTCTTGAGATATGCATATCCCCTAATAGCATAACATTCCTGCACTCGGTCTTTACCAGATCATATACTCCAAACAAGAACTTTCTCATTTGTTCTCTTGGATTGGCCACCATATGTGGAGCATACCTAGAGAGTTAAGTGAACTTTAGCTCGTATTCCAGGACTGACATCGACCCCTGCCTTAAGGTCATAAATTCTTGGGCCCTAGCCTCCCTCAACTCTATCAAGAAGAACCTATCCAGAAAATCTCCAGTAAAACAGTCCCACATCATAGGAGCAATGCCCCTGTTGTCTTTCCACTGCGTGAACCACTTATGAGCCACATCCTTGAGTTGATAGAATGCTAGTTCAACACTATCAGTACTAGTCACTTCCATTACCTCAAGAATTTTCTTGATATTATCAATGAAATTATGTGGGTCTTCACCAACCTTGGACCCTAGAAACCTAGTTGATTCATACGAACACAATCTTGACCCCTGGCTGCAGCTGATCCACCGGTGGGGTTTGTAGGAAATGGGGACTGCTAGTTGGCTCAGTTGGCTACTGTCCGAGCCAACAACTGGATTACATTACCAAACTTTGCATTTGTAACCTTATGGTCCGGGACTAGAGGAACGGTGTTAGCATTGCGTGTGTTAGCTCTGGGAAGAGGCATGATAGAAACGCATAACGAAGAATTAAAAGGGAGAAGTTGAATCACATTCCATGGCATGATAAAGATAGCAAAAGAGGTTAACTTTTTCTTGGAACACCTCATAGCCTCCCCCTCATAGGTGTGGCGGCTTCACACCTATGAAAGAGACTCTACTTAGTGTGGCTTTAAGACACCCTAGGACTCTTGAACCTGATGCTCTGATACCAAGTTTGTCACGCCCCGAGGCTAGCCCCTAGACGTAACATGGGACCTAAGGTCACAAGTAACTACAAGTTAACCCTGAATTTGGCATATCACACGCATACTGAAATAACTCTAACCAAGTGGAAGACTAACTGAATAATGAATATAATCTAAAGGAATTCAACTGAGAGTATCTGAAAGAAGTAACTGAGTTCAAAGTAGAACAACCCGAATTAACTGAGTTTGACTTTATGTATGAAAGCCTCTAATATTGATGAGATGCTAGGAAAAGTCCCTAGCTAACTCTAAATTGCTTAGACTAATAACGAACTACCTGAATCAAACAACATAATAAAATGTCATCGGCTATGGAGGACTCACCCCTAACTGTCGCTAATGTGACGCTGGTATGAATTAATCATGTGGCTGCACCTGAGAACCCGAGCCTGCATCATAATAGGATGCAACATAGAGTATGCATCAATACTTTGAATGTACTGAGCATGAGGCATATGCAAAGCTGACTGAATATATAGACATTCCAAAGATACTGGTCAAGTATGTAAACTAAATTCAACTAAAGTACATAGGCCCACAATATAATAATGTATATAAAAACCGGAATGCTAGAGTAAACTGGAAGCATGCTGAAAAACTGAGAATAAATACAACTACGGGCCTGAAGTACCTTACTGAAGCGAATACTATAGGAGAGTCTATTAACCGACCTAAATCACGTGAGCTAAATGTGGAGTATGATGTATACGCCCCATCGAGAGGATCCAATATACCTTGCCATGGAATAAAGGCATGGCTATAGCGTGATCACTAAAATTGATGTTGTAACAACCCTCAAAATAAAGTAGGATAAAGTAGAGCCTCACATGGGTTTTATGCATTAATATCTTTTCAAAATAATGAAGATTAGCCTTTTAAGTCAGTTTTAAAGAGTTTGGAAGTCAAACGTCAAGGGACAACCAAGACGTTTGGAAACTAGTCTTTTACGTGTTGGTGTGTTCTAGTATGGTGTTCATGTTTCTATGTGTTGTTTGGACTCTAAAATCAGTGGAGGTGACCCTAGTGTCTTAATAAATATTTTTAGGGTCAAAACATTCGGATACGACACCCCGGGGGCCACCCTAAGGGTCCCCGAGGAGGACCCCAACTTTGGCCAAGCAAGTTACCAAAGGCAGCTTGAAGTTGTGCTTGGAAGGAGAATGTCCATGTCGTGGACTAGCTCCACCAAGGGCCAAAATTTTGGTCCGCAGCGCGGACATGTCGTGGACTCTATTGTCTCCAATTTAATTTCCAGAAAACTTGTGGGAACACCTCCGCGTCGCGAACTTGTTTCCCGACGAAATCTATGAAAATAAAACTCAAGTTTGACTTGTTTAAAAGGTCCAACTAAGTGAGGGGTAGTTTGGGTACCTTGGGGGATTATTATAAACGGCTATTCTACCTATTTTAGGATATTTTAAGTTGGTTAAAACCCCAAAACTTAAAATTAGACCCCATTCTTCAAATTGACCCTTCCCTCTCAAAATAGATTCTCTCAAAAACTCCATTGAAGACCTTGATGAAGCTCAAGCTAGAAGATGGGTTTTCAACTGATTTCTTCTTCAATTTCA
>JAJOOD010005674.1:0-21991 GCA_029582525.1 Solanum tacnaense | reverse complement strand
TCCCACACTTTCTGCGGCATTCCCACCACATCATCATCCTCTACCACCAACAGGTCTACCACCCATTCCTCTGCTCGCTTCCTCCTCAAAACTCCTCTCCGCCGCCTCGGTTTCGCCGGCGCTGTCGCTGATCCTCTCTTCACCAACCACGTCGCAACCAAGCTCCGATCTCTCAAGGCCTCCTCCAATCCTGTTAGGGCCGTTGTCTCCATGGCCAAGAAGAGCGTTGGAGACCTTAGCTCTTCCGATTTGAAGGGCAAGAAAGTCTTCGTCAGGGCTGATTTGAATGTCCCACTTGATGATGCACAGAACATTACTGATGACACTAGGATTAGAGCTGCCATCCCTACCATCAAACACTTGATTGCCAATGGGGCTAAAGTTATTCTCTCCACTCACTTGGTTAGTTAGTTCCCCCCTTTCTCTTTCTTTTCTTGGAAAGTCTCTGCCTTCTCTGTTAATTATTATAAAATGCAGCAACAACATGGAACTGAATTTCAACTTATCTGCCGTATATGGATGATTAGTTTGGTTAAACTCTCATAGCTTTTCCTTCTATTTCACGCTATAGTTGAGTTCAGTGATCCCAAGGAGTATAGAGTCTTAGTCAAGGGGTAATATGTTAGAAAGTTGTTACTAGTCACTCACTCTACACTCCCTTCAATGTTGCCCTTCTATCATACCTTGTTTGCTTTTTTCTTCTAACACATTTTGTAAAGTAGTAAAGATATGCCAACTTTTATTTATATTGCTTATTGAAATTTCAGGGAAGGCCAAAGGGAGTCACTCCTAAATACAGCTTAGCACCGCTTGTCCCCAGGCTATCTGAACTACTTGGAATCCAGGTACATCCTCTTGCAATTTTAATGCTTTTGATATACAAGAAGATAAAAAGAAATAATTTAGGCAAAAGTAATAGTTTGTGATGATCTAATTGATTGTGCTATTGACTCCATGTATGCTTTACTAACAGGTTGTAAAGGCTGATGATTGCATTGGTCCAGAAGTTGAGAAGTTGGTTGATTCACTTCCAGAGGGCGGTGTTCTTCTTCTTGAGAATGTAAGATTCTACAAGGAGGAAGAGAAGAATGAACCTGAGTTTGCAAAGAAACTTGCATCATTGGCAGATCTTTATGTGAATGATGCCTTTGGTACAGCTCACAGAGCACATGCCTCTACAGAGGGAGTTACTAAATTTTTGAAGCCTTCTGTTGCAGGTTTCCTTTTACAAAAGGTCAGGCTTACTTGATTGTCACTTCCTTACATATTGTTTTCTTTGACAAACTTAAAACAAATCTATTGCAAACTGCACTCATTAGCAAATTTATTGGTCTAACTGTTCCTTTATCTGTTTCAGGAATTGGACTATTTAGTTGGGGCAGTTTCAACTCCAAAGAGGCCATTTGCTGCTATTGTGGGTGGTTCAAAGGTTTCATCCAAGATTGGAGTGATTGAATCACTTCTGGAGAAATGTGATATATTGCTTTTGGGTGGAGGAATGATCTTTACCTTCTACAAGGCTCAGGGTCTTTCAGTTGGTTCCTCCTTGGTTGAGGAAGACAAACTAGAGCTTGCAACATCACTCCTGGAAAAGGCCAAGGCAAAAGGAGTCAGTCTCTTGTTACCATCTGATGTTGTGATTGCAGATAAATTTGCTCCTGATGCAAACAGCAAGGTTTGCATTCTAAGCTTTTCTCGTATAAACCTATCTAACCTGAGAGCTTTTATCTCTTGAGATTCTTTAGACTTGGATCTTGCATCTGTACTGTAATTGACACTTAGTATCAGAATTTGTTACTTATGGATTGTGTTGAAAATACAATTTTGTTTTGGTTATTCCAGATTGTGCCGGCATCTGCTATCCCAGATGGTTGGATGGGGTTAGACATTGGACCAGACTCTATCAAGACTTTCAACGATGCTTTGGATACCACAAAAACAGTGATCTGGAATGGACCTATGGGGGTGTTTGAATTTGACAAGTTTGCTGCTGGAACGGAGGTACCAATTGCCATTCTTCTCTTCATATTTGTTTTACCGTATGCTGAGTTCTATAAAAGAAACGGAAAGGGAATAAAGCTGGTTTTACATGTTTTTTAAATTTGAAAGGAAGAGGAGTAAACAATCTGGTTTGATATGTCATTTAGTGTGTGAACTTATTATTCAAATTTTTCTGGTGTTTACCTTACATTTCGATAGAGTTGTTTCTGTAACTGAAGAGTAAATAGTAACAAGCATGCTATTGTGGTGATAGGCAATTGCAAAGAAGCTAGCAGACCTAAGTGGGAAAGGAGTGACCACTATCATTGGAGGTGGAGACTCTGTTGCAGCCGTTGAGAAAGTTGGAGTGGCTAGCGTGATGAGCCACATATCCACTGGTGGTGGTGCCAGTTTGGAGCTACTAGAAGGAAAGGTGCTCCCTGGTGTCATAGCTCTAGATGAAGCTGACGCCCCTGTTGCAGTGTAAAACAATTTGTACTAAATTCTTTTTTCGGTCAACTTAACTTTATCAGTGGTGATTTCCAGTTGGGAAACATTGAGTTAAATGTTGTAGATTTTTCAGGTGATACTTGCCATATAAGGTCCTTTTTCCCCCAGCTATTTTCTTTGTCTAAATAAAAGGCGTGTGTGTATATCAATCAGTTATAGACAGCTACAGCTTTCATGTCTTTCAACAGATTTGGTTCAACTTCTTTAGATGTAAGAAGTTTGTTATCTGAACAAACTAATGTTGCATGTTAATATTCACTTGACACCTCCTGCTCATGACATATTTGTTGTGCATTGCATTCAGCACATATTTAAATTACTACTATGAGAAAACCCGTCGTTTTATTGTTGGAACTTGGACATTAATTTTGATGAAAAGAAAACTGTGATGAAAAATTAAACAAGGAGCAGAAAAGGCAAGCATACAGTGCAGTTCAGTCCGCGGACTTTTCATGTGACAAGTTTTAACTTGTGAAAATTGAATTGATCAAATTTGGATTTACATTATTACTGTGCAACTTTTTCATATATATATATATATATATATATTTAGAAGGAAGTTGGACGTATAACACTTCCAATGATTACAAGTGTTACTGAATTTGAATTAAGAAAGTGAATTCCTTTAACTTGATGATCAAAGGGAAAAATTAAAGTTTCTTTGGGAGAAAGAATTGAAGATAAACAGTCCTAGCTATGCCTATGATAACACTATCATAATAATGAGAATCAAATGGAGGACCAGTTCGTAGTTGGTCTTCAACTAGTATTTTTTTAGCCTTCAACCTACCAACCATCATGAATATATGCCTGTTGGATCTAGACGTTTCATGCCTTTTTTTTTCATTCAAGACAAATTGAAACTCCCACCTCAATATCTAATTTGAAAGGTATAGTTTTAGAGAATTTTTGTCTTTAACCTACATGAACTTTTGCCCCTTGAGGCATAATTTTATAGATTCAAACTTAAGTTTAGATTATAAACTTTTTTAAGATATAAAATGTTCTGAAACTGAATAACTGGTACCTTGTGAATTTCTTTTTCCTTAATTCTTTATTTATTTTCAGCCATTTTTATTTTTTTTAAATTTAAAGGACAAAAATTAAAGACACAAATAGAAATGGAAACTAGTGGCCCAAGCCCAAGCCCATAATATTGCCCTAAACAATGTGCGCCATGGAAAGGAAAGCGAGTGCGAAGAACGCGCGAGGATATCCCCTATTTACACCATCCTCGACCATTCCAATCACTTGTAGACATCGCACCGATCATAGCATTGAATTCTCCGACGAAATTAACGGTGAGTTTCTGATCCTCAGCTCTGATTTTTTCTATTAAATGATGACTGTCTAGTGTGTTAATACAGACAGATAGTGTTTTTCAGATTGAAGAATGGCGGTGAAGAAGAGTGTCGGATCACTGAAAGAAGCAGATCTGAAAGGGAAGAGAGTATTCGTCCGAGTTGATCTCAACGTTCCATTGGATGATAACTTCAACATCACTGATGACACCAGAATCCGAGCTGCTGTACCTACCATCAAGTACTTGATGCAAAATGGTGCCAGAGTCATCCTTGCCTCTCATCTTGTAAGCTTCACCCTCTCTTTTCTAAATCTTAGCTATCATTTCGAGGTCCTTGCCCTCGCCCTCTTTCTTTCATTATTTTCATCAAGTCCAGGATCGATTTTGCTTGACCGTTGGTTTAAATTTTTAAACATGCATTTGTTCTGCTCTTGTGCATTTTCATTGTGTTAAATGGCTCTTTCTACTATGGTTTAACTGCTTCTTTCTTTTTTGGGAGCTAACTACTATGTCTTAAGGAAGAGCATATGTAAGGTTAGAGTAAGAGATTAAAACTCTGGATAAATCAGCATCTACAGATTAAGTTTTGTGGTTTCATATACTGCTTTTGACAATGAGATGAGTAAGCTAAAGAACTTTTGAAGTTGAGTTAGAAGGGGTTGGGCGGGATAAATGGTGCTCTGGATGTCTGTCTTCCTCGATGAGGAGATCTGATAGCTTCAGAAGATTGAGAAACTAGTTTTGTTTCTCTGTTTTTGTTAACTCTGGAATTTCACTTGTTGAAAATTCTATCTAGGGTTTGTTATTCATTGTCTTTGCATGGCTGAGGAAATTCTCCGCACAAGTGTAAATTATTTGTGCTTTTTCCCCCATATCTGTGTTTTCTCTGATTGTCAGTTTTTTCTCAGGGTCGCCCTAAAGGTGTCACTCCAAAGTACAGCTTAAAGCCACTTGTGCCTAGACTTTCAGAACTATTGGGAATCGAGGTCTGTATGTTGTTCTCTTATTTTTCTCTATTGACTCGTTCTTTCTTCTAGTTCAATTTAAGAAAGTTATTATTTGCTGATTTTGCTCAGGTCAAGATGGCAAATGATTCAATTGGCCCAGAAGTTGAGAACTTGGTGGCTGAACTACCGGAAGGAGGAGTTGCGCTTCTGGAGAATGTTCGATTTTACAAAGAAGAGGAGAAGAATGACCCCGAGTTTGCCAAGAAGTTGGCATCTCTTGCAGATTTGTACGTCAATGATGCATTTGGGACTGCTCATAGAGCCCATGCTTCCACAGAAGGGGTTGCTAAGGTCTTGAAACCAGCCGTTGCTGGATTCCTTATGCAAAAGGTACTAATCTAAGATTTCAGGCTGTCAAATAGGAAAGCATTTTCAAAAAATAGAGGAGTTATTCATAGTTCTAGGAAGAATTATTAATTCAAGGGTTGCTCAAGTGTGTTGCATGTATGGATGGTTAATTGTGATTCAGCAGTTACAATACTCATAAACTCTTTCACCGTATTGTGGTTGCCTTCATATTTTTGTTGTAGTGTCTTACCCTGCATCATCAATGCTTGTAGGAACTTGACTATTTAGTTGGAGCTGTGTCAAATCCACAGAAGCCATTTGCTGCTATTGTTGGTGGTTCAAAAGTATCAAGTAAGATTGGTGTTATAGAGTCACTCTTGGAGAAGGTTGACGTGTTATTACTCGGTGGAGGAATGATCTTTACTTTCTACAAGGCCCAAGGTTACGCTGTTGGATCATCACTAGTGGAGGAGGACAAGCTTGACTTGGCAACATCTCTCATGGAGAAGGCAAAGACAAAAGGGGTATCTCTATTGCTTCCCACGGATGTAGTGATTGCGGACAAGTTTGCTGCTGATGCGAACAGCAAGGTACAACCCTCATCTGTATAGATGTTTACTAGGTCATTTCTATCTTAAAAAGTAAGAACTAACTGTTATATATGTTTAACTGCTTTCCTGATTTGGAAGATGAATTCTTTTTGTAGCAGTATCTGTTTTAGGGTCTTGGCTGACTTGGTTTTCTTTGGCACTTTCAGATTGTTCCAGCCTCTGAAATTCCTGATGGCTGGATGGGATTAGATATTGGACCTGATGCCATCAAGTCCTTTGGCAGTGCCTTGGATACCACCAAGACTATCATTTGGAATGGACCAATGGGTGTGTTTGAATTTGACAAGTTTGCTGCTGGAACGGAGGTATAAAATGGAGATTTAGGAGTTATTCTACTAGGAATATTTCTAGTGATGCTTTGAGATGTTTCACTTTTGACATTGGTGATCAATTGCATCTAATGTTCTTTTTGTTGTCAGGCTATTGCAAAGAAACTGGCAGAGCTTAGCGGAAAGGGAGTGACCACCATCATAGGTGGTGGTGATTCTGTAGCTGCTGTGGAGAAGGTAGGACTTGCAGAGAAGATGAGCCACATATCAACTGGTGGGGGTGCTAGCTTGGAGCTTCTGGAGGGGAAACCACTTCCTGGGGTGCTTGCCCTGGATGACGCCTAAGCCATATATGCTCCCTTTTTTTTTTGCACATTCTGTTAGCTTTCATCTCTGGATTTAAATCTGGAGCGAGTTTGGATCTGTAGAGTCTTGTAAAAGGTGGTGGATCAAACTGTAATAAGCACTTTCTGGGCCTCATTGAGGTACTTTCTCTTGTGATAAGAGAATCTTCCATGGTTTGATAATTTGAAATAACTAATGAGAGTTACTATTAGTTGTTGATTTCTTTTTCTGTATTGGAGCTTATATATGCCCTGAGCTTTTGTCTTACTATTGTTTATGTTGCCTCTCCACAATTAGGAGATTCTATTCGAGCCAGCCATTGGTTTTTTGGTAACAAAGTCTTGGTACACGGAAGGAGATGAGTGTTTATTCAGATTTACAAGAAACAATACTGACATCTTACACTTGCAAATAGAAAGCCCTGGTTAAATGATTTGAGGACGGAAGGTAAATTTGCCGTGACCAATTGGAAGGAATCTATGTTCCTTGTTGGTGTTGCGTCTCTTATAAAAACTGCGGAAGGAATCTATGCTTCTCGTTGGTGTTGCGTCTCTTATAAAAACTGCTTAACAATGGGTAGAAGAAGTTGAGGCTGAAGGATATTGGCAGATGATTTCTTCTTCAATGTGCTGTAATGGCTATTCATAGTATAGTGTTTGTTTCTTCTCCTTGGCCCAACCAAGCGTCCGTTCAAAGAGATGATGTTCATCACACCTCCATAAACCTTGTAACTAATTTGCCTATAAGAATAGTTTGTCTACTAACTAATAAACCAAAAAACAAGATATAGCCAGCCAGCCGATCACGATGGGACTCGAACCCACAATCTCCCGCTCCGGAGGCGAGCGCCTTATCCATTAGGCCACGCGATCACTTGTTTCTTCTTTAAACAAACAAACGTCATACACTACATAAAAGAACATACATAAAGATACTAGTTTCATTACACTAACGGAATATACATACAGGATAATTAATATACAATAACTTAAATAGTAATCTAGAGAGGAGGGGCCGGCGGCGGTGGAGGAGGTTTCTTGACTAGGTGATCTCTCCAAAGACGATAAAACAACAGTAAGGTGGAGCGGCCTCGGCATCTCAAGTTATTTAGTGGGCTTGAAACATTCTTCCCTATAGTATTAGTAGGTAATTGATCTCCATTAATGTGAAGCTTTGAAATAAGGTCTTCTATTGCTTCCTTATCATCATAATTCATCTCCTTCACGTCTTCTTCTTCTTCTTCATCAGTACATGTCGACTTCAAATCATCCTCATTCCCCACTTGTGTTTTGGATGCACCACCCTCCTCAATTTCTTCTTCCACAATACTATTGGCCTTTAAATCATTATTATTACTGTCCTTCAATATGCGGTTTTCATCGGCGTCGGCCATTGACAAGCAGTTAGTTGATTAATTGGGGGTATAAGTAAGTCTACAAATGTTATTGTAGGGCATTCAAATACAAATATATATAAATGTCAAAGAGACGTTTAACGAAACGGTGGCACTTGTCTCGCAGTTATTCTATTCCTATTCGTTATTCTATTCCTATTCGCTAATTCATTCATTTTCTTAATTGTTTAGTAAATTACATACCTACTTTTGTTGTGAAATTTGAACAAAACACACACAAACACCACATTTCTAAAACCAAAAATCATTATTATTGGTTAACGTCGTCATTGTGCTTAGTGCACCTCATCCAGTATGCGTAACAGATAATGAGACCACAAGTCACAACTGCGTGCGCAACAATACCTTACAAATTAGTAGTGAAAAAAATTGAAAAGAAAGAAAATCCAGTGTGGTATGGAAAAAAAATACTCAAATCCCTTCACACTTCATTTTGTTATTGGTGCTAGTATGAAAAGGAACACATGATTGTTGCTTATGAAAGATCAGAAAAATTCGACTCCTCATCAAATTCAACTTGACCAATAATAGTTGGGAAACAATACCTTTTAAACTGGCCAATGACCCCTTTCTTTGGGCACACTATCTCTTTCTCTCAAAATCAGGTCTGATTTCCTCTGCTTACTACTACTAGCATCGAAGTCCTAACATAACAGTGTTGCAAATAAGTCCTGAAGGGATATCAATCCATTGCCAACTCGTCTCCAGACTCTCTCATTTGGCTTCCCGCCCTATGAGACTCTGGACATATTTATGTATCATAACTAACTTTGAATATCATATTGTTTCATTATTCCATGAGATACAACACCTGCTGTCATATTTCACCAACAAGAAATTAAACAAAGTAGACCTTGTAAAGTCATATGTAGAAGCACTTGTTCAAAGCATGTAGAATCTATGCTTCAGATGTGGAGACTGGTACATCTGGATGCCCTCCCCATTCTGTCCACGAACCATCATAGACTGGAACATCAGTCTTTCCAAGTCGATGGAGGCCCTACAAAGATGAACAAAGTTTCAAAATCCTCTCTGCGCCATACATTGGTCATACAAGGATCATAAGAAAGAGAGAAACAGAGAGCTTGACTAACCAAGGCAAGTATGCAAGCTGTTACTCCAGTGCCACAGGAAGTTACAATAGGTTTGTCCAAAGAGATACCTATAGAAGAAGAGGTTATCATACAAAGATGCCTAAATTATGAGGTTTGGATGATATGAAATTTATTCTTCATTTCAAAGGGGACGCCTTTTTAAAGTTACCATTACATTTAAACTTGGAACTGTACTAAATCCAATTATGTACATATGCAAATGCTTTACCATTTTACTCTCCCTGTGCAAGTCCATCAAGCAAGGGGAAGCTGTTCTTACCTTCCTGATCAAATTTTTTCTTGAGCTCTTCATTAGATAATAGTGTCTGAGAACCATCAAGCATCTGTAAGAAATCACCAAAGTGAACCAGATATGAATATATGATTACAGAGCTTAATCTAGGAATTAGTCAGAGCAGGTACAATATTTTTTTTAAAAAAATAACGCCAGAATAATTACCCTTGGTTGTATTAATGGCTTCAACAAATAGTAGAGCTCTACTCATACAGAGCTTAGTCCAGGAATTAATGAGTAGAGATCAACATTCAGAAACAAAGAACACTATTTGTTGGTAAAAAGAAACAAGAACATGTAAGGAAGCACACACTTAGGCATTAGGTGCAATGTGCAATAGGTGCCCCTCAGGAGGATGAAGATAGGCATGGCTTATTTTTCAAGCATTCTTGTACTCAGGCATGAGCAGAAAGTAGGATTCAGTTACCCCAATGTGCTCACAATAACCTTGGAAGATATGGAGAGAACATCTAGCAAACCCGTTGGGGTCGTTTGGTACAATGGTGGGATATCCCATGGGATTAGCTATCACCTATATGGGAAAGCTAATCCCACCACTCTAGTGTAAAAGTTACATCAGGATTAACAAATAATGCAAACCAAACGTGGGATAAAGTTAATCCCAAATTTTATACCAGGAGTATTATCCTTATTTAGGGTCTTACACACGGTCGCTGTGGTATTATTGTTAAGGGTGATAGCTTTTAATCACTATCAACATGAGACACCTCCAATATCATGCGCTGGATAATCTGGAGTACCAATGATTAAAGTCAACTACCTAAATTAGATCAAAAGGTATCAAATGCCTCAACAAATAATCTAACCAGTTAAATCAAAATCCTATTCCATTCCTCTACTGCAGACAAGGCTTTTAGTAGAGAGAAATTTTGAAAAATCACATCTCTTTTACTAATAATAATAAACCTTTACCTGGGAAAAAGGAATGCACTTGCTCCCAGGTACATGACCACTTCTTATTCCTTTTCGAGGCTCTGGTGCAACACCATCAAACCTGAAAAGGGGCAAGCAAAAATCAGAACTTCAGAATGAATTCAATTGTGTAGAATGAATTTTAGAAGATCCTATTCATACATTAAAACAGTATAAATAACCAAACTCACAGTACTTGACTAGAGCAATGGATTTTGAATCCATCTTGTATAATACTAACAACAGATACATTATCTTATTTCTAAAAAACCAACAAACATTATGGTTCATTTCATTATAGCGCATAAGTGTACATGTACAAATCTATATCGGGCTATGTCCTTGGTCCTTACCCCAACAAAAAACTTATATTGGCTATGTGGTAAATCAGCATCTTGACCATGAACATGCTAGTGTGATGCTACACACCTCTTCCTAACCTACTCCACCAAGGAATTTTGGATTACAAGATATGCCAAAAAGATATTACTCATTCCCTCTATTTACTCGACATTATTTGACAAGGTGCAGAACCAATATTACTTGCATATTGAACAAATTGTTGAGAGATATCATCAGCTTGAAGTCTTAAATAATGTTGTAAACTAGGTTACACTTCTTAAAGTTTGTGGAAAAAGAATTAATAGTATTACTCAAATGACCCATGTGTCATCTCATCAAAACAATATTTGGAAAAAAAAAATAGATTAGCTAGTAGTGCATCATTAAGAATTAATTCTCCCACAAACTAAGTACCTAGCTTTGGATCGAGCATCTATATGCTGATATGTTGTCTCTTCAATGTTCTTCCAAACCTGAAAGTATAAACATTACAACTCCACATCAAAAAGTAGAAGCATTGACAAAAAAAATCACATATTCAATTGCTGACAAGGGAAAGTATATTGACAACAAAAAATTGCATTAGTTACTGTTGAAAGTAAATCAGAAACTTCAATCTACTAGAAAAATCTAGCAGACAGCAGAAAAATTGTTAGTTGAACTACCACCCACTTATAAAACCATTAGACCTAAGTGTTGTACAAAGATCCACTAAAGAACCTCCAAAAACCATGGCCCAGATTTACTTCCAAACTTCGTGGAGTTTTACATCTCATTCAAGGGAAGTAGACAAAGGCGGAGCTAGGATTTTAAGTTTATAGGTTCTGACTTCTGAGCTAGAATTTTTTGTTTTGTTTACTGGGTTCTGAATAAATTATTTGTACATACCAAATGATTTATTTAACATAAATATAAGGTTTGAGCCAACGCTATCGGGTTCTGCCATAGCCACCACTATGGCTCCATCCTTGGAAGTAGATGTGTTTTTTGTTGGCTGAACATAGTTGTACAAAAGATCCAAGGATTAATGAGCACGCTTGCAATTTGAAACACACTACATTACAATTTGTAAGTTTTGTGCATGCTCCCTCTGTTCCTAGACCTACCATCAGTTTTAAATTGCACCGTGATAGGAACTAATGTGATTGAGTGCTGGTGAAGAAAATACAACTTAAATATTGATTTCCATACCATTAGCTCTAGTTCAGAGGCGTATGGTTACAAAGCTTCTGACAAAAGCTGCAGGAGAAAGCACACCAACCTGATCAAGGGTCCAGACGAGATGTTGCTGAAATTTGGTCTCAAAGGTAATAGGTACAACCTGCAAACAACAACTTCTTATGGTAATATTAAGTAATACATATTAGTAGCAGAATTAAAAAAGATAGAAGGTTTGTGGTGATATTAAATTAATAAAATGAGGCTCTTAATTTCCTCTGTAGAAAAAGTACTTGAAAAGACATATGTAGTGTGGTATGCCTAAGTATAAGACACCTCAATCCCTCCCTCACTCACTCACCCCACCTCTCCGGGAAACAATAAAGCATTCATGTCGGGGGAAACTCTCAATCATCAAATTGTTACTCTACAGAAAAGAATAAAGGATAAAAGAAAGAGGACACTGTCAAATTGATTACTTGTTTTAGTGCTTCACCTCATAATTAAACCTTAAGTTCCTTGAAACTCCTTTTGGCACTGTGCGCCACAAACATGAAAGAAAAAGGATTTATTGAACTTCTACCACATAACCAACAGAGAATCAGTGGCCGCGTTTAATCCTGTGTTGAAACTTTTGTCTCATCGTATCTACATTTGGTAACAAATCCTTCATAAAGTTTCCATGATCCCACTTAACAAGTGGATAAATGCCTCAGCGTTTTCAACTCTATTTGTTCTTATGTAAAGGCAGCAACTTCTCTTTTATTTTTCAAAAAAACCATGACCTGTCCAATTGGATTTCTCCTTATCAAAGATAGAACCATATTTAAGAAAACAGTTATCTCATTAAAGTTCTAACAGAGACCTTTTTTTTTAACCCGAGAAATCCCTGAGGGTTGTGGACTATAACTTGAACTCAGTGACGTGCGACTCACTCACAAATCACACTCTGTGCTCGTACCAATGGACCAAAAGCCCCGGGGGGTCATTTTTGCACAAAGATCTTGCCACCACTAAATTCAAGTCCTATTGCTTTAACACTGCCATGCTATCAAGGTTATAGAAAGATACTTTGTTGTAGCAATTTTCTGTTTTTAAGATATACAAGTAAGTGAAGCTCACAGGAAATAAGCATTTACTTACCGCCTGTCGTTGATATACTTTCTCTATTGCTTCACTAGCAGCGCTAGCTTTCAAAATTGCGTCACCAGATGCACTGGATTCGACATCATATCCAGAGGCACGCCATCTTGGCAAGCCACCATCTAGAACCCAAACTCTGTCATGTCCAAAAACTCTAAACATCCTGATAATCCATTTTGTAATTTGTTAGTCATTTCGTACAAAATGAGCATATCTGCCTTTTGCAGTAATCAGTTAACTCACCACCATACACGAGCTGCACTAAAGATGCCCTTCCCATCATAGACAACAACCCCATCTTTGTTCTCGATTCCAAGAGCAGATACAGCAGCAGCAAATGCTTCTTCAGATGGCAGCATATGAGGCAACTGATAACATAAACAAAGAAATAAAGCATTTTATACGACAAAAAGATGATGTGATCAATCTCAAAAGCATGTTGTGTGGTTAGGTGAAACATCTCTTATGGTATAGATACTGTAGAACCAGATGAGTTCAAATGAAAAAAGGACGGAGGCGTGGTGGAGACACTGACGCCAGACTAGATGTTACATGATGTGAAAGATTACATTATGAAGCAAATTATTCTTAAAAGAAGAAATAAATTTGAACAAGTCTTACATTTGTAGTACGATCGGATATACCATCTACATCAAAGAAGAGTGCTCCAGGAATATGTGCAACCTGTTCAAATAGAAGGATAGAGAGTTGAGCAAATAAAGTTATAAACCACATAGGGGTCTAGTAGAGGATGAAATTTTTCCATCTACGAATATAATCAAAAAAGCAATGCAGGCATTTGAATGAAGAAAAAGGTAGTTCCATTTAGTTTTTTCATCAAGTGAGAATAAAGTAGTTTTATTTATATAGGTATCAATCAGGGTGAGCACCTGATACTCTTGAAGAGGGTTTCTCTGCTCGTTTGGCATGTACCAAGATGCATCCAGTACCTTAATGAAAACGAAAACGAAAAATCTAAGTTCTCTAAGCATAGGAAAAGAAGTAATAGAGAAATGCTTTGCCCTTAATTGACTAGATTGAACAGCATCACCGCCTTAAATAAGTTTTGAATTCATCCCTGGAAGAAGGAGGAACAAGTAAAACGTTCAATCTCACACCTTTATATCAGGCTGTTTGAGGTTTGCGTGGAGCCAGTCAACTGAAACAACAGGTTCATTGGAGGAGAGAGATTGTGTTGAGAATGTTGCCACCCTTGATGAAGCCATGCGACATGTAAGGGAAGCCACCAGCTTGTAAGAGAAATAGGTTGGTGCAGCTTGGGAGTAGAATGTTTTCTGAGGAAATGACTATCAGAAATTAACAATTAGCGAGGTGATAATACATCAAGAGAGCTTATTTATTGAGCAAGTAGAGTAAAGTTGTAAGTAATTTTGCGCAAACAAAGGATGAAAAAGAGGTAGATATGAATTTAAAAATCAAAATCGCCGCATATTTACTAAACAAAAACGAGAAAGACAAATTCACAACGAAAGAGGGAGGGGAACTTACAGAAGAAAAGAATTGGGGCTTTGTGGAGAGTAAGAAAGTGGAAGACTTGAGAAGAGAGAGAGACCTTGATAATATCCCCGACGCCATCGCTCATACAATTTCTTCTTCCTCCAGCAGCTATCAACTCAGTAATCAACCATCAAACCGCCGGCGTCCTATAAACTTCAGCCCACGTATTCGCAAATTCGTCCCCCCATTTTTTCCCCTTTCACTTTGGTCACATATTTTTACCTTATATATAAACATATACTCCTATTTTTTTCTTTTTCATAACAACTAGTACTCTAACTCTTTTTTTAAAAAAATAAAATAAAATCAACAATAACAACTAGTAACTCAACAATAAAAATATTGGGCATGCTTTATCTCTCGGCGCAAGTTAGCTTAACCTGCGCCCATCATGGGTAAGCGAGCTCGTATGCCCACACAGAAACCAATAATGGCACGGGAAGCACTGCAGATGAAGGTTAACTCACAATGAGGACGAAAACCAGGTCAGGGAGAGGGGAAAATAACTTAAACAAGTAAAATGGAAACTGAATCGAGCAGCAAATCAGTAGGATCTAAAGGTGTAGTTGAATTGAGTATGCAGAGTGGGGATTTAAATTCGAAGCAGCTAAAAAACAAAGTTCAAATAGGTATGGAGATGCCCAGTGCAACGGAGAAGACACGGAGTAATGGAACAATACCATGCAATAAAGACATGGTGAGACAACAACAAAATCAAGCGTCAACCATCTGGAAGGGGATTATGCAGACTACTGGTGACAGGAGCCCTATGGAATCGAGTGGGAGTAAGCAGTCATGGGCAGATGAAGTGGAAGAAGAAATTGCATCATCAGGTAAACCTAAATCAATTTGGGATAACTTTGATATTGCAAAATTGTCTAATGTTGGGTACAAACTGAATTTTGTTCCTCCAACAAAGAAGGGGGATATTGTTGAAATAGAACTGGAAGATATAGAATATGAGATTATGTATTGGGGAAATGTTATGGTATGTTACATGTTGGGTGCACATCCTCCATTTCAGGTGATACAGGTGTACATTCAAAGGCTATGGAGAAACATGGAATTGATAAAGTGGCTATGCTAAAAAAATGGGGTGATTGTAGTAAGATTTGAGACAATTATTGGTAAGCAAGAGGTGTTACAGGGAGGGATTTACCATTTTGACAACAAACCATTCATAGTTAAAGAATGGACAAAGGAGCTAGAATTTACTAAAGAGGAATTACAAACTGTACCAATCTGGATTAAATTTCCAGGGCTTGATTTCAAATACTGGAGCAAGGCTGGACTAAGTAAGATTGGAAGTTTGGTTGGCAAACCAATGATGGTGGTTCATAACACAGAGGCTAGGAATGGTCTAAATTTCGCTCGAATATTGGTTGAGGTGGAAATGGGTACACAACTGCCAGATGTAGTGAAGTTCAAAAATGAGAAAGGCAAATTGGTCGAACAATCAGTGCAATATGATTAGAAGCCAATACTTTGTAAGTTCTACAATAAATATGGTCATGATGAAGAAGTGTGTAGATTAAAGAAGAAATGGCCTCGAATTACTCCACAACCTCCAAATGGGAAGGGGGAAGGATAGAATAAACAATGGCAAACTAAAGAAGGTCAAATTGGCATAGTGATACAACATCAAGATAAGGGACAACAAGTGAACAAAGAGACAACTGACAACATGGAAAAATGGCAAACTCCACCTAGAACAGGGAAATCTCCTCCAAGGACACCTCCATGTCAGTCATCTCGGATAGAAAACATGAATTCTTTTCAGGTACTACAAAGAAAAATGAGTTAAAAGTAAATGCAGATAAAGTGGGTGGACAGACTATTCTTAAGTCTGGAAATGGTTAATCTCCTCAGCTGGAATGTGAGGGGTCTAAACGACCCGAATAAGCAAAAGGAAGTTAAAATCCTTTGCAATGAAGAAAAGGTAAGCTTGATAGGCCAACTAGAAACAAAAATAAATAGTGGAAAGATTGGACAATTGGTTGATAATATGTTTGTTGGCTAGGAATATATCTCAAACTTGGAAAAACATTATAATGGCAGAATATGGGTTACATGCAGGCCAGATTACTATCGAGTGTCCCTCATTAATATGACTACTCAACAGATTACATGTGAGGTTATATTTATTCCCCTGCAACTTTCTTTTGAAATAACATATGTATATGCTTTTAACAGTAGGGAAGATAAAAAGGATCTGTGGGCAAGTTTACTAGATCAAAGCAAAAGTTGTAACAAACCTTGGCTGGTGGTAGGTGATTTCAACTCCATGTTGAGTGCAGAGGACAGATTAGGAGGAAACACTGTTACTTGGGCTGAAATCATGGATTTCAATGAATGTGGATTGATGGAATTTCCATCTCTGGAATAGATATACATGGAGTGACAAGCATGAAGCACATAGAATTTTTTCAAAAATAGACTGGATATTCATTAATAGAGATTGGCTGGATGCAATGCCTAGTTGTAAGGACTTATTCGTACCTGAGGGTATTAGTGATCATTGTCCAGCAAAAGTGATGTTGACTGAGAAATATAAGACCAGGAGGTCATTCCAGTTCTGTAATGTATGGAGCAAGCATCCACAGTTCCAAGAGATAGTACAAGAAGGATAGAATGTGAATATAGAGGGATGTATGATGTACAAGGTTGTGAGAAGATTAAAGTTGCTCAAAAAGAAGTTGAGAGTATTACACTCACAAGCTTTCCAGAATATAGTGAGTGAAGCAAATGATGATACGGTCAAGCTGCAACAGGCTCAGGTACAACTGCAAACAGATCCAAGCAATGTGGAATATCAAAACGTTGAGAGCCAACTATATAAGAAATTCAGAAGATCTTCATATATGGCTGAAATATTCCAACAAAGAAGTAAGGCTACATGGATAAGACTGGGAGATGATAATACTAGGTACTTCTACTTTGTCATTAAACATATGAAGTTGAAGCATGCCACAACAAAATTGAGAGACAAATCAGGAATCTGGCAAACAGATCCTGCTGTCATTGCAACACTATTTATGGAGTATTATTCGGAAATTCTAGGCAATGCGATGGTGAATAGAAGGCCAGCAGCTGGGGAACTAATAAGGAAAGGAATGGTGTTTGCAGAGGAACAACAATGTGAATTAATTAAAGGTTTTGAGCCAGCAGAAGTGTATTTCAGATAGATAGTAATAAAAGCCCTAGACCAAATGGATTTGGAAGTGGATTTTATAAATCAGCTTGGCCTATTGTGGGAAAAGATGTTACCAATGCAGTGCTAGAATTTTTCCAGAACAACAAGATTTTGAGACAGATTAACTCAACTAGTATTGCACTTATTCCCAAGATTGATAAGCCTGAAATTGCCAGTCAATTCAGACATATCTCTTGTTGTAATGTCATTTACAAGTGCATATCAAAATTAATTTATAGTAGGCTGAAATCAGCTATTAGTCTTATAGTTGCAGAGAACCAATCAGCTTTTGTCCAAGGAAGATCAATGATGCATAATGTATTCATTTGCCATGATATCTTAAGACATTACAATCGGAAGAATGCATCTCCTAGATGTCTTATAAAGATAAACTTGAAGAAAGCATATGATATAGTTAGCTGGGAATTCCTGGAGGAAGTACTTATTTATTTTGGGTTTCCTGGACAGTTTGTGAAGTGCATTATCTTGGGAGTAACAACCACCATGCTCTCGGTCAAAGTAAATAGGGGAATCCATGGGTTTTTTTGCAGGTAGAAGAGGATTGAGGCAAGGAGATCCAATATCTCCTTTGTTATTTGTACTTGTGATGGAGTACTTGTCTAGAACACTACATACAATGAGTCAATTGCCAGACTTCAAGTACCACCCAATGTGCAAGAAACTGAAACTTACACACCTTATATTTGCTGATGATCAGATGACTTTTTGCAAAGGAAATGTCGACTCAGTGAATAGAGTGATGGAAACATTAGCTCACTTCAGTGCTGCTACTGGGTTGGAGGCCAACTTGGAGAAATCTAATGTGTACCTAGCTGGGGTAGATGAGAGTGTCAGAATTCAAATCCTAGCCAGAAGTGGATTTTCAGAGGGTGTGTTTCTAATTAAATACCTAGAATTCCCCTTGTCACCTAAGAAATGGAAGAAGATTAAGTGTTGGTCCTTGATAGACAAGATTACTCACAGAATAAAAGTAACATACTCTAAACAACTTTCATATGCAAGAAGATTACAAGTGATTAATGCAGTAGTTTTCTCAATTCATAGTTTTTGGGGAGCAGTATTCATCCTTCCCCAGAGTATTATCAAGAAAGTGGATCAGATATGCAGAGATTTCCTATGGGGAAGCAGTGTTGATAAGAAGAAGGTAGCATTGGTTGCATGGGATAAAGTGTGTCTTCCAAAAAGACAAGGTGGTTTGAATATTAAAGGTTGTAGCAATTGGAATAAGGCATATGTGGACCAATTATTGTGGCAAGTTATAGTTAACAAAGAGTCATTGTAGGTTCACGGCATATATATTATTAGTGAAAAATTACAAGATAATAAAATTACAAGATTACAATTGAAAATAAAAATGAAGAAATAAATCTCTTCAGGCTAAGGCGCAGATATCTCACTCTCTTTAAGGAGATTCAAGCCCACTGCAGCAAATGTTTTCACCGGTCCAGCAGTAGTCCTTCTTGACTTGTCCCCTCCAGGATACAACAACCTTCACAAAGTATAACTCAACAACTCTGGACAAGAGCTGAGTCCAAAGTTCCACAAAAGAAACACCTCCCTTCAACTAATAAGAACTCTCTTTTGGACAAACCTTATGTACTCTATATTTTCTTATGTGTTTTTTTTTTTATGTACCAAACCAAATGAAGACCACCACTATTTATACAAGAAAAAGTCTTCCTAGCAATGAATAAGAAGATAATGGTGTAGTAAATAGTGAAGATAATGGTCTTAGGAGTTACATAGGTTACAAGGATAATGGAGGAATTAAGAATGGAATAATGAGAGGGGTAACCAATGCCTCTAACGTGCATTGGCACAACGGCCAACTTTCCAATGTTCACATAAACGTTCATCACAAAGGCTAATGCAATAATGCCTTTGGTTATTAATTATCCACTAAGGCACAAATGTTTATCCATTGCAAGCAATGATCCAGTAGATGCTCCAACGAATAGACAAATAAAAATAGTCAATGTGGCCATTCCAAGGTTTAATATAATATAATATTAAAATGCTAACCAACATATATGAAGAATGACACTTCAATATGGACTCATAAAACTCCTATTGACTGTAGCTGGTATTGGAGGAAAATTAATGCACTCAAAGAGCACATGCATGGCTGGTACAATCACAGAAGATATATGTTGACTCAAACTGGTAAGTATTCTATTACCAAGAGCTATCAAGCACTCATGGGTCCTAAGCCCAGATGGAATATTGTGGAACTAGTCTGGACGTCAATGGCTATACCAAAGCATAGATTCATAACATGGTTAGCAGTTCAAGGAAGATTACTCACACAGGAAAGAAAGTTGAGACTGCAGATTCAGGTGGAGGATACTGCATGTTGTTTATGTGAGGAAAAAAGTAATGGAGACTAATGTTCATCTCTTTGAAGATTGCAAATAGACATCAACTGTGTGGCAAGCTATGCACCAATGGACAAAAGTACCAGTGCAGAATATTGGTATTGTATAGGTCCTAGAAAACATAAAAGGGAATCGCGGGAAGCAATTCCAAAAAGAGATCATGGCAGCTATCTGCGGAGCAATCATATACGACACTTGGCGTGCTAGGAATTGGAAGAGATTTAGAGACATATGTGTACATACGGAAGAGGCAGTAACACAGATAAAGAAGGAAATTAGTAAAAGATTACACTTACTTAGTAGTTCTAACAGAGCAAATAAATGTAGACACTTTATTCCGCATTTGTTATGTAACTAGTTATTTTGTTTTGTTAGAGGCCTATTCTCTGTTTCAGAAATAGGTGCTCTTTTATTTGTATATGTTCTTTGATGGTTATGGTAATATTTTACAGTTGTTAGCAAAAGAAAGAAAAAAAACTCAACTGACATAATTTTAGTTCTAAAAAGCTACACAATTTCAATTAAATATCATAGGAAATCATTGTAAGAAAAATAAATAATGGAATATGTTTTATGATATTTAAATAACTTTTTTATTACAATCATAAATAAATTATATAAGTGGTTAATTATTCTTTGCTTTACTATTTATTCAATCTTATGCTTAATTTAGTCAATTAAATGACCCAGCCCCTCAATTATCATTTTTCCTATATCTTTAAATTGAACAGTATAAGATAATTAAACACAGGTTGGTTAATTTTTTGAATGATGAAAATAATGTCAACCCCAACTTATGAATTAGAGCTTCAACACTATAGCTTGAATTTGACATTATTTTAATCTAATTAGCTTTGATCCCACAGACATGTGGAAAAAGTAGACTATTTTAGCTTAGGCATGTATGCAACTCTCTGAGGATATATCTTTGTGACTAAGGTCAATGTTCAATCCATATTGAAGTAATTGGGTTATACGTAGGCTTAATTGATCAATTTAAGTGTCAGGATGATCATTTCATTAATTGACATGTTGGGAATTTTTATTTTCATTCCTAGAATATAGTTAATATCCCTTCGTTTTATCTATTGCTTGTTTGATCATCAAACAAAAATATTACATTTTTTTTGTAATCATCGTTTAGTTAGCTATAATTTGCTATGTATATGGAAATGAACGATATCATGTATACGTACACTTGTGTATACATATATTTTGGATGTAGCAAGTTTGTAGTATAATTATTACTCCTATAGAAGAAGAAAAAAAGTGTGCTAGTCACTCTTACTACTATTAGGGTCACTCAACGTAACTTGAATTTGTGTTAGATATATGCATATTGATGTTGTGTTTGCTTTTTTTCTAAATTTCTATATATAGTTTTATTTATGTTGAGAAATTAAGGAAAAGACGAAATTACTCAAAGATAGATTCATCCACTGAGTTTGTCAAATGTAAAAATTAAGTCGTACTAGCTCGTACATATCAGTTTCGTTCTAACTAATCAACTCTTACATATAAACAAGTGTATAATTATTAATTATTACTTTAAAAATATAAAGGAAAAAAACAAAACAGATTTTTCAACCACTTCCTGGTGTGGAGACGCGCACATTGAAATTACACTAATTTTTCTATAGTAGTATTAACATTTGAACCTAAATTTAAAATTCTGAACTTATATATGCTTCAGGGGACTATTAGTTCATAACGAATTAAAGAAATAAAAACATAAAGAGTTGCCAACTGCGTACTCATCGATGTGTATTAATCTCTAGCTAGATAATAGATACTAGTAATATTAAAGTCAAACAATTATTTTGTGACGTCTCAGACAATTTCCACAGTTGTATGAGACACAAAATTTCTTAGTAAGAGGTTGGACTTTAATAGCATAATTAGTGCAGTTGATGGTAACAATTACTAGTAGTAGTGTGGCTTAGACACACGACACCTAATAATTCATTTTCAAAGTATGTGAACCAGTTTTGGCATTCATTTTCAAAAAGTGGCTGAGATGCTTTATTCATGTCCAGTTTGGGTCCATAATATCGTCTAACATGTCCCAAATATCAACATGATCACATTCCAATGGGATTTCAATTATCCCATCATCTTGCAGTACCCTTGTCAACTCAAGATAATTATTAGGTTCCTCATTGAATTGGAATATCCAATCCATATCTACATGA
>JAJOOD010005673.1:0-33632 GCA_029582525.1 Solanum tacnaense | reverse complement strand
CTGTAACAAGCTAGGTACATATGATTTGTATGCACCAGCTTGAGGGGGAGTGTTAGAATAGAAATAAGTATTTCCTACTTAGAATAGAAATAGGAATAAGAATAGGAATCCTAGTTGGAAAAGGATTCCAATGTAGTGTCTATAAATAGGGTCTCAATGTAACTATTTAGATACACAATTCAATAATATTTTTTTTATATATTTCTCACATTTGCATGTCATTATTTCAAGCACACATTCCTTTAAAGCCCATGATATATATCCCTCAATTTTCTGCATTTAGAATAATAACAGAAAGTCCAAGTCAGGATATAAGTCAATGAATAAATCAACTATGCCTCAATCAAGAATTTGTTGATATTTTTTAGTTTATTTGTGTTGTTCTTTAGAAAATACTAAATGCACTGAAAAGAAATTTAAGTACAAATATGAAAATTTGATTTGGATTATTTCAGTGCATTTAGTATATCTTTTTTATAAGTGAAATACTAAATACATTGAAACATACAAAGTAGAGTTAGATTTACATTAGGTCTGGATAGAGGGATATCGTGAGACTTAGAGGGCTTATAGTTTTAGAGAACTCCTAATTTGCCAAGTCAAGTTACTTACCCATATTAGAATTAAATGGTTCCGAATAGAACAGAATTAATATAGAGGATTTGTAGATCCGACTAGTTGGGGTTGAGGTGTAGTTGTTATTAATATACAAGTAGGAAATCCAAGTTAGGATATAAACAGTTTAGAAACATAAGATCTAATGTTTTAATGGTTGTCTTTCTGCTGTCAACCATACTTGATTCTTTATGGAAAGTGCATTACTTCTTTGTTGATCAATGACATATGCAATTGGATTCTATATGCTGAGTTTTTTTTTTGAATTTTTTCATTTTCTGAAGTTCTCTTTTCCGATTTCCTTCTTTTTAGGGACAAAAGTAACACTCCATCTGGATTTACACTTAAATTGAGGAAGCATATAAGGACGAGAAGGCTTGAGGATGTGCGGCAACTTGGTTATGATAGGGTATACTGCATATGCTATTGTTCTATCAGTGCATTGGGTTTATTTTATTTTTGGGAATTTTCATTTGTTCTTTGTCTTTCAGTTAGTGGTTAATTTCATGATCTTTAATCTTATCCTTTCTTTATTCTTTTTGGGTTCAGATAATTCTCTTTCAGTTTGGACTAGGTTCCAATGCTCATTATGTGATATTAGAGCTATATGCCCAAGGAAATATACTCCTAACGGATTCTGACCTCATGGTCATGACTCTCCTACGGTCTCACAGGTAAATTATTTGCTTTTTATTTTGCTAACTTGGTCTCGTTCATCTGAACATGTCTATGTAATGGATCATCATAAACTTCTATGCAGACAATGTATGTCTTCTGTTGCCATTTTTCTTCAAAATCCCCTTTCCATATGAAATTCTGCCAGAAGATGAACCCTATTGGATGGTTTAACTATTTTGATCAGTAATCAGTTATGATTCTGTTTAACAAGCAAAAACTGTTTGATACTGCTATGCATGGTTTCATAAATGACACATTTTAGTTGTCCTCTTCTGGGATGTAAAAAGATGATAATCTAGATTTTTTTTTCCTTTTCTTAAATGCTTCTTTGAGCTGCATCAACTTAAACTTTTAGTACAGATTATCAAGCCATAAACCTAGATGTTAGCAGTCTCTGGGTATCCTCATAATTATGCAACTCAATTTGACATCATATAGGATTGTTGTGGGCATCAATTTTACAAAGCTTGCTTTTACATGTAACTCGCACCTATGCAGGGATGATGATAAAGGTCTTGCTATTATGTCTCGCCATCGATATCCAGTTGAAACATGCCGTGTCTTTAAACGGACAACTACTGAAAAGTTGCAGGCTGCTTTGATGTCTTCATCCCAGACTGATAAAATTGAACATGTGGAAGATAATGAACGGGGGAATGGTGGATCTGATGTTCCTCAACAAAAGCAGGTTAACCAAAAAAGCGTAAAAGCTACTAATTCTACTAAAAAAGGGAACGATGGTGCACGTGCAAAGTCACCAACACTTAAAGTGGTTCTTGGGGAGGCACTAGGCTATGGTCCAGCACTTTCTGAACACATTATTCTAGATGCTGGCTTGGTTCCAAATACAAAGATTGACACAGATTTTAAATTAGAAGGCAATACACTTCTCTCTCTGACAGAGGCTGTTAAGCAGTTTGAAGATTGGCTGGCGGACATTATACTGGGTGAGAAAGTTCCAGAAGGCTATATCTTAATGCAGCAAAAGGCTTTGTCTAAAAAGGATTCCAACATTTGCGATAGTGGATCTTCTGAGAAGGTTTCGCAGTTATCCTATATTTTGAGATTTTTTAACCCCTGTGAGGCTGTGATCATTTTTTCTTCTTTTCTGGACCTATATAGTTTTAGAAGGGTGATTTATTTGAGACTTTCTATTCTGCAGATATATGATGAGTTCTGCCCGTTGTTGCTGAATCAGCTTAAGTGTCGGGATTTTATGAAGTTTGAGACATTTGATGCAGCATTGGATGAGTTCTATAGTAAGATTGAAAGTCAACGTTCTGAACAACAGCAAAAGTCCAAAGAAAGCACTGCAATGCAGAGACTTAATAAGATTCGCACTGATCAGGTCTGTGTCACATCTATTATATAATCATCATGAAGCATTTCAGTTGGTTGCTCTCAATTATTCTGGGAAGTATGCGTTTTAGCCTGTGAATACTTGCTTTCTTGAGTTCCTCTGTGAAAATGCTGGTTAATCATGAGAATAAGTTCATGAGCTAGACTTGGTCTCAAATGGCAATAAAGGATTTGGGAGTAAGCATGCAGGTCACAATTTAACAAATGAATAAGTGGTACATACTTTAAATGGAAGAATTAAGTTGGATATGACAATACTTTTCTGAAGACAACAACAATGAAAACAACTACTCCTTAGTCAGCTTTAAATCCTCACTTCTTCATTTAAGCTCATTTTATATCATTACTGTACTAAATAAATAAAAGTAAAATATATGATTATTATTGCTCCCACGGTTTCAACTTGTTTGTTGATTTTGACTTGTACAGATTTTAAGAAAGTGAAGAAGACTTTTGAATCTTGTGGTTTCAAACTAAAAATGTGTGGACTGTACCAAACTGCCCTTTAATCTTGTGGTCATAAACGTGCGATGTGAGGAAAGTTAGAACTAGAGAGTTGCCAAAAGAAAAAAGAGACATTCTTTTTGAAACGGACTAAAAAGGAAAGTAAGACAAACAAATTGCAACGGAGAGAGTATTATTTATGTATATATTTAACTTTTTTTTGATCTTCGATAAAAAGTTAAATATATACATAAATAGTAAATAAATAAATAAATAATGCTATTAGAAGTTCTCTAACTAGTCTAAAAACCTGTTCTCAACTAGTTGCTATCATCTATATGGATCTTTTCTCCTCACTTGTGCCCTATCTTTAGTTAAGTCTGCATTGATACCAAAATTTGTAGGTCTTTTGAGACAATATCCTTCCATGTGATTTTAGATCTAATCCGTCACCCTTTAATACCTTCACCTTACCATAGTTTCACAGCTATGGACCGGTGCATCTGTAGATCAACAAAGAACATGTTCAAACCACCTGAGCTTCACACATTTTATCCTCAACGCGTGCTGTGCTAGTTGCACCTTTTGGCGAATGTGGTCATTTTAAAGTTTGTCTCATGTGGTAGGACTTCACATCAATCGTATCATCTGCATCTCTGCAACACTATATGTGGACTTTAGCAGCCCAACATTCACTACCTTGTGAAGTTATAACAATGCTAAAAAAACTACTTTTCACTTTAGTCTGCCACCTTCCATCACATGACCCCTCAAAAGCACTTCTCCATTACAATCATCTAGTTTTGATCATGAGTTACATCTTCATCTATCATTCAATTCTCTTGAAATAACAAGTCTAGATATCTAATTGTTTGCAATTTGGCACCACAATATCATCAACACATACTAGCTTGGCACCACAAGACCTCATTTTCTATAGTGTTAGTTAGCTTGTCGCCTTGTCCATAATTAGGGTAAACAAGTAGGGACTCAATGGACTCAATGCCGATCCTTGGTGTAAACCCACTGCTATGGGAAACTCCTCCGTATCACCTACTTCTATTCGCACGACTCCTTCTTACATGTCTTTTCTATCATTTGTATATTTAATGTGAATTCCTTTATTCTTAGTAACCCGCTAGGACCTTCTATGGTACTCTATTATATGATTTCTCTTGCTCAATAAACACCATGTGTAGATCTTCCTTCTTTTCGTAATAGATTTCCTGCAATCTTGTTAACAAGAATATAGGCTTTGTTGTGGATCTGCTAGGCATAAATCCAAACCGTTTCTCTTTTAACCTTGTCGTATTCCTAAGCCTACATCTATCACTCTTTCCCGGAGTTTCACCGTATGACTCACGAGTTCAATGCCATGTAGTTCACACAACTTTGAATATCTCCGTTGTTCTTGTAAATTGGAATCAGGGTACTCTTCCTCCACTCATTAGGCATCCTACCACATCTTAGTATAACATTGAATAACTTGGTGAGTCATTCTACTCTGACTCCGACCTCTCCAAGATACTTCCAAACCTATATAGGAATAGTAACATGACCACAAGATTTTCAGACCCCACTTTGTGGGATTTCACATATTTTTCATGGCATGTTTTATCTCTGTTGGCCTAATTCTACGAGTGTAGCTAAAGTTTCACAGACGTATAGAGGTTTAGAATGATACTCTCTTGGTTAGAGCTGAATTTTTTTTCTGAATAAACTTACTTATTTCTTCCACTTAAAGTATGTACTAATGAAAGAAAAAAAAAATCTACACAGGGACTGGAGATGATTTTTAATAGATAATCCTGATGACAAATGAATTTCAAGGATTCCATAGTGTATATATATTGCAAAATGTCAGAAAAATCAGCATGTAATATACCTATAAAAAAGCAGCAGGCATTTCTGGGAAGAGATATACTTAGTTATAGATGTTTGAGGGCATGGTAGACTAGCTCACTGTCTTTCTTGGAGGGTTTATAAAGGATCTATAGTGTGAGGAATGGACCAATTTACTTTACTTCAGAATTCAGTCCATGGCTACATGGCAGGTTTAATGAGAAAAGTGGGAGGAACTTTTTCTTTTGTCCTTTTTCTTGGCTAGCGTTTTGTCATAGATTTCCAAATATTCTTGGCAAATATTATTTGGGTGAAAATTTGAGTGAAATTTCACCATGAGTTTGGCCATAGTATTTGGGAAATATATTTCACTTTTTAGAAAAATATGATTTATACCCATAAGTTTTAGAAACTATCAAAACTAACCATAAATTTATATTACAAGTCAATTGGATCTTCGTTGCAACAAATAACAAGTAGTATCCATGACACTAGAGCAACGTGGTAGTTTGGAGTGAGTGCAACAAGCATCATTCCATACATCGTGAAGTAGACAAAGCACATGATTTTGTTATCCTGAGCCGATTATTCATCATTTTCATCAACAACCATATCATCACTTTCATATTCACTGAATATTTCATCACTACTTTGGTGTTCACTTAAAAAATTATGTAATACAATGCAAACAAGTACTATAGAGGGTGTTTTTGTAAAAGATAAAAGTTTGGTGTAAAATTTCAATTTTCAAAAGATCCCAAATAATGAGATTTGGCCCAAATACTAGAAAAAACTAGTATTTGGGAATTTGGGATATTTGCCAAAAATATTTGCCAAATAGTAGCAAATTATATGGACAAACACTATTTGTCAAATTTTTCCCCAAATATTATTTGGGAAATCTATGGCCAAATGGGCCTTTAATTTTATGGGATTTGTGAGTGCAGGCGATACGAAAGAATGTACGTCCCAAACAGACTTTCTTCTATAGCAGTTGTACTCTCTGGCCTTATGCTCAACAGCACAATGAAGAACTGAGAGGACTGAAAACAAATTCTCCCCCTCTCCTCCTTCTGCTGCTTCATATTTTTTAAGATTCTAAGATCAGCATAGTGGCTCCTTAGATAATATTCATTAATTTCACCCACAAAAAAATCAGTCTTTTATTTTCCTGAAAAAGGGATCTGCCTTTCTTCTAGTTCTTTTTTTATTTGACTTGGGAAGCAAGAAATACCCTAGTCATTTCCTGTTTAAGTTTGTCGAAAGACTCTTGCCTGGATAATCTCTTTTTATTATTAGGCTTGCTCCTTCGCATTTGTGATAGAGAATAACTGGGTCGGCCATTAATATAGAAAACTTAAGTTTCTTGCTCAAAAATAAAAATAATATTGAAAACTTAAGCAATAATCTGATGAATCAAATCTGCAACTAATACGAAGTAGTTCCTAAATGACACTGCTATAGCTTTGTTTGATTTAACTCTTTACCAGTGTCCAGTCACATCTCAGTGGACCTTGTACTACTATACATTTTGTGTTCAAAAGCTTCTCCGACATGATGCAGGAAAACCGTGTTGTAACATTAAAGCAAGAAGTTGAACATTGTATTAAGATGGCAGAGTTGATAGAATACAATTTGGAAGATGCTGATGCTGCCATCTTAGCAGTATGTGTAGCTCTTGCTAATGGAATGAGTTGGGAAGATTTGGCTCGAATGGTGAAAGAGGAAAAAAGATCTGGAAATCCAGTAGCTGGACTTATTGACAAGCTCCATCTTGAAAGGAACTGCATGACATTGCTCTTAAGCAACAATCTTGATGAAATGGATGATGATGAAAAGACCCAACCAGTGGACAAGGTATGCTGACCTGATATTCCTTTTTCTTTTCTAGAAGTTCTAATTAAGAACCCACATTTCTGTATGGAAAATTCTCGTACCTACCTATATATACTGTTTGTGCAGCATTGCTGTTGATTCAAGTCTTTTACTTAAGCTTATGATTGGTTTTGAAAGAAATGCAGCGATTTGAGCATGAATGATAGTGATTGTGCCTCCATTGTTTTGCTCTCATTTGGTAGGTTGAAGTTGATCTGGCACTTTCAGCCCATGCAAATGCTCGGCGGTGGTATGAAATGAAGAAAAAACAAGAAAACAAGCAAGAGAAGACTGTAACTGCTCATGAAAAAGCATTCAAGGCTGCTGAGAGAAAGACACGTCTCCAACTGTCTCAGGTAACCAATAATCTGACCAGTGGCTATTCACATTTTGTGTTGTTTAGGCGTTCAGTAATTCTGTGTCTTCTTAGTGGTTGTTAGCTTGAGGAACTTTTTGTCTTGCCTTGAGCCTATACCTTGGACGTTAACCGGCACTCGAAACCCCATTGTTGATCCCAATGAACCCTTGACCCGGCTTGCTACTTTACTAAATGCTATAACAATTGTGCGGAAGCTTTTAATGGATGCGCATGCAATAACTTAGGGAACGAATTCAATAACTTTATTATTGCAAATCTGAATATCTGTATAATATAAACATGATTGTAAAATAATGCTGAAAGCTATAACTCAACTAATGCTTCTATGAAGCCTCTAATTGTACTGAACTTAGGTTATTGGGGCAAGATCCCAGGCTACTTGAATACTCTACTAACAACATTTGATAATTACTAATACTCTAAGGGGTTGTTTGGTACAAAGATTAATAACGCAGGGATGAGTGACACAAAGATTAGCAATGCAAGTATTAGTAATACAAGGTTTATTTTTATCAAGTATTTGGTTCATTGTTTTCCACCTCATCTTGTGTTTGGATTAAAACTCTATAAAAAACTTCTTTCCAATTATACCTTTGAATTATTATGTTATTGGGTCAATGTAGATAATTGCCGGACAATATTATTTCTTATGACCTTCGAACTAGCTAATTTTGTTGTCATGTTTGCTATTTTTTCACTTGAATTATTTGAGGATAAATAATTGTCATCTTAATAAATTGATCAGTCACAAAATGTCAATTTTCAATTTAAAAAAAGATAAACCATCTACTTTTAAAACCGAAAAGATGGTGAGCAATAGTAAAATTGAATAAACCATCTATATTTACACATAAAAATTGCAAGCGGTAGTTTTAATATGAAAACCACACACACACACACACATATATATATACACACACACACATTCAATTAAGATCACAAACCTCATGTGTTGATATATTTGTCTTTTTAATTAGTAAATGTTAAACAACTCACATTTCAAATATTGTATTGATTTGTTTTGGATTTATTTAGTAACAAACAACTCTCTCTAAATAATTTGTAAGCTAATTTATTTAAATAAATTTACTAGTACAAATATAAAACATAAAATCAAGGATTGTATTGTAGTGTCTATAAATAGGGTCTCAATGTAATAATGTGGACACAACAACAATTCAATAATATTCTTTTCCTATATTTCTATTCCTATTCTAAATAGGATTGTATAAACCTATTCCTATTCTAATAGGATTGTATAAACATATTCCTATTCTAATAGGATTGTATAAACCTATTCATGTTCTAACAACTTTCTACTCCGAAATCAAATTAATGAGCGGTCGGTGACGTTTGCAAGAAGACTCAAAGACCTTTAATTTGGCGGGTCTTCGGCTACAAGACTCTTCATATTCTAGGAAGAGTGGTTGTTTGAAGTTGAGCTTAGTAAGAACTTATACGTAAACTCAACCGGTAAAGAAGTTTCCAACTCAACTTTACGGTTTGGGTTTCTTGTGGCAATAATTCATATCCAAATCACTTACCACACTAGAGAACTAACCTTAACACATGTACAATTGAAAATTACCGGGTTTAGGCCTATACGCATACGAAGAATGGTTTGGATCTTAGCTTAGAATTTGCAGGGTGTTACACTTTTGATAGTCCATCTATTGCGGCCTTTCTAGACATTGATGTTGGGGTTTTCCATTGGAAGTTATAGAAGATTTTTTATGTGATTTCTGATAATTATTTTGCATAGAATTCTTTGCCTTTTATCTTGTGTGAATACAATGTCGGGATATGTCTAAGTTTCATAATATGTTGCCTGTGTATCATCCATTGAAGTTGATAATGTTAAAATTAACAAAAAGTGAACTGTTAGCTCAGTGATTGGCCCCATAGTTATCTAAAAAGTATCTACTTGGTATATAAGCACTTTTTATTTACATGCACTGTAAAATTTATTACCACAAACATAAACAAAATTCCAGTACAACCAAAAACCACCAAGTAACAGCAACTAAAGCACCCAAATCCCCAGCACCTTCTAGGAGGGTTCAAGGAAGATTAGGACGCTAAACTAAGTACAAATATGCTCAATAAAGTGTGTACATTTCCAAGCCCGTTTTGACTCTCTAAGCATTTTTGTTATTTCTTTAATACTGAATTTAATATCCTGTACTATAGCACTCTTCTGAACAGTATAATTTCTGAATGTATATAACCACTTTGCTGTACACGAATATGCTTTTTTTTTATATATGTAGTTTCTTTTATGGACTGCTGATGAGTATGTTACAGGAAAGTTAAGTGAATAAAGCCTCTTGTTACCCTTTAACTTCTTTTTTGATGACCCATCTGAGGGCTGTTTATTTGTACTGTTGAGTGACACAACACTTCTCTTCTCCACTATAAATATGCAGGAAAAGACAGTTGCTGTGATTTCGCATATGCGCAAAGTTCACTGGTTTGAGAAATTTAATTGGTTCATCAGTAGTGAGAATTATCTAGTCATAAGTGGACGTGATGCACAACAGAATGAGATGATAGTCAAGCGATACATGTCCAAGGGAGATTTGTAAGTTAATTATACTTAATTGGTTGTCAAGATGATTCATTCCCACATTAAGAACCACTTTGTTTTTTTGCTTGAATGTTTTTTGTTTTTTATACTGCCTCCAATGATCATTGATATGAAAGAGTTACATTTTGAAGTTTGGTATACCAAACTTAATACAAGATCTTGGGGTAGAAATAGAGTTAGATAAACTCTACAAGTTAACACCAAAAAAGGGGGAGTCTAAGTTGGCTATTACTCTACTAACTTGACTCCTTGACAAAGAGGATTCAGGGGGGTTCGTAAATAAAATTAGAAGGTTTAACCTGTTGCATTCTGAAGGAAGGGAGCTCCCATCTATCTGTGTTAATTAATTCCCTAACTTCCCTTGGGAGATCAGAGAAAGAGCTGAAATCATGTATTGCATCAACACTATAACTCCTGGATGCTAATATATGAACAGGTTTGTTGGCTCCCCTGAAGCAATGACTGATGATAAATCCATGAGATTCAACTGTTTGTTGTGCGTCTTGAATCAATTTATTCAATCTCCAAGGCGTTCTCCATTCTCCGTTTATGCATTTAACTAAGAGTAGGGAATTTGTTTCTCCCCAAACCCTATCATAACCTCTACTAACACACCATTTAAGACCATATAGTAGTGCACAAGCTTCAGCCATGTTGCTAGTACCTTGGCCTAGACCTAAAGAGTGAGCAAACATCATGTTGCCTTGGCTGTCTCTGATTAGCCCTCCTCCACCACAGCTTCCTTGAACTCAACTTCCATCACTGTTGAGCTTAATAAAATTTCTAGGTGGTTTGAGCCATTTGACTCTGATGGAAGTTCTCTGATTGATGTCCGCTTCAAAGATTTGACAGAGGCTATTCCAGCTTTCCCCTATCTTTGCTTGACCAAAATTCTTCTGTGTAACCTGCAATAGAGTGTAAGTGATGTTAGTTTTGGTTTTGAAAAAAGAAGGCTTTACGACCTCAAATTTATTGCTACACCTAGTTCTCCAGAGTTCCCAGCAAATGATTGGGGGTAGAGCTTTAGATATGAAAGCTGCAATGGGGTTTTTAGTCTTCAAATTCCACCAACTGAGTAATATCATCTTGAGAGTGTTATGCGTATGTCCAATTCCCAGTGACCCTGCAAAAAATTTCCAGATTCTTTTAGCTTGTAGGCCTAGACAAAAAAGGTGATCTACATTTTCAATATTTGTGTTAGAGTCGTCAGAAATGCAACAATGACATCCAGGACAGATACTAATTCCAAACTTTTAGTAACTCTTTCATCAGTTGGAAGTCTATCGTGGATTGCCCTCCAAGTCAAAAACGTCATCTTGAAAGGGATGTCCTTGTTCCATATGTTTTTAGCCATAATGTTGATCCCCCTTTTATGCCTAATGTTATTCCAGTCCGAGCTCGTGCTGAATTCCCCAGTAGATGTATTAGTCCAAATAGGATAGTCCTCTTTGTTGCTGTCCAAGTGGATACCCATACTGATCCTATTTTTATCTTCTGTGGAAAGTTGGTATTGCAAAGTATCCCAATGCCAAATTCCCTCTATTTAGACAGAGTTGAGATTGATATAACTATGGGAGTTGTCGTTAGGGTGCAGAAGATAAAGCGGTCCCAAGTTGGACCAGTTATCAAACCAAAATGACACATCCCCTTTTCCAACCCTCCAATAGATATTTTTTTCGGTGTTAAATTTAACCCCACAGAGAGATTCCAGTAATGAGAGGTTCCTCTTGTCCATTGGACCTTCACAGGGTGTTGATTATTCCAGTACTTGGCTCTCATGAAGTTACTCCAAAGAGATTTAGAAGTTCTGATCTTCCACCATTGTTTTGACTTCAAAGAATTACAAATATCTTCAATTCTTCTGAAATTGACGCTACCTTCCTCAAATGGATAGCACAAGTTATCCCAAGAGATCTAGTGATGCTTGTTTCCATGTCTTGTCCAGACCAAAAGAACCTAGGTAAGCATTTTTCAATAATTTCAAAAGTTCCCTTAGGAGGATCAACAACATTGAGAAGATGAGTAGGAAGAGCAAGCAAAACATGTCTAATAAGGATGGCTCTGCCACCGGGAGAGAGGAGCTTAGAGTGCCATCCTCTAATTTTGCTAGTAACCTTTTTGACAATATTATTGTAATATGAAATCTTCTTTTTCCTAGTGATTAAGGGACAACCAAGATACTTGATGGGAAATTTATGGTAAACCATACCGGTGAGCCTTTTCATTCTAGTGATAGTGTTAAGACTAGCTTTGGATTTGAGGGAGAAACAACTCTTGTTTCTATTTATGAGTTGGCCAGTGTTGTCCTCATATTTCTTGAGAGTGTCTAGAATCCTTTTGAGAGATCTCTTGTCCCCATTGCAAAAGATGATTGTGTCATCGGCAAATGTTAAGTGGTTGATCTGGGACCATTGGCACTCATGTAGAAACCTTTGTACCCAATCTTGGTTTGCAGACTTGTCAACATATGAGAAAGCAATTCAGCACTCAAAAAAAAAAGAGAAGGGGATAGGGGTCTCCTTGTTTTAGTCCTCTAGAGGACTTGAAGAAACCATATCTCCCTCCATTTATAATAACAGAATACTAGTTGTTTGACAAATAGTTGTAAATAATGTGGATCCAGTTCTCCGAGAAACCCATTTTCCTAAGAGCTAAACACAGAAAAGACCAAGAGACCCTATCATAATCTTTGGTCATGTCCAGTTTTATGACCATATTGCCTCCTCTATTGGGTTTGTTAATGTCACTAATGATCTCTTGAGCCAAAAGAATATTCTCTGAAATAGCCTGCCTTTAACAAACTCAGTTTGATTCTTAGAAATAATTCTAGGTAAAATATTAGCAAGTCTAGCATTGAGAATCTTAGAAATTATTTTACTAGAGACATTGCACAAGCTAATAGGTCTTAAATCAGAAAAACTTTGAGGGTGATCAATCTTAGGAATAAGAACTAAACAAGTATGGGTAAATTTTTTGGAAGGATATCACCTGAGAAGAAGGAAATAACAGCTTTGTGGACATCAGAAGCTATTATGTTCCAAGCTGCTTGATAAAAGCGTCCACTAAGTCCATCTGGCCCCGGTGCACTATCTGGATCCAAGGAGAAAACACACTCTTTGGCTTCTTGAAGGGTTGGCAGAGCACTCAGTGTCTCATTATCCTCATCAGTGATACACCTAGGTAAATAGTTGATAGTTTCAGTATCTATAGAGACACTTTCACGGCTAAACAAGTTTTGGTAAAAGCTCACTGCTCCTTCAACAATTTGATCATTTCCTTCAAGCCATTGATTCTGCTCAATCATAATTTTCTTTAAAGAGAGTCTCCTCCTCCTATCTTTGATAGTGCTGTGAAAGTAAGAAGTATTGGCATCTCCTTCCTCTAACCATTTGGCCCTGGCCTGGTCTTAGGATGGCATCTTGAAGTTTCAAATATTTTTTGAACTCAGCTCTGCATCTAGAAAGTTCACATATGTTGACCTTAGTGTTGTTCATAACACTGTTTTCTTCCAGTACTTTCATTTGGGCTTCCAGTCTTTTTGGATCCTCATAGATGTCTCCATAAGTCTCTCTAGACCAGAGACTAAGCATTTTACAAGTTTTTTGGTCTTCTGATGTAAAATATACATAGGATTTCCCACTACTAGTTCTTCCCAACATCTCTGAATGGTACCAAGAAAGTTTTCATGTTCAGTCCAAACGTTGAGAAATTTGAAATATTTAATGCATTGGGGAGCAATGTTGTGATCTGAGCATGTCCTTGAGAGATGGGACACACTAGTCGTGTTGTAATCATCAAACCAATTGGTATTATAAACTAATATGTCAAGCCGTTTCCAGATAGTGTTAGGGGGATCCCTGTTGTCGCACCAAGTGAATTTAGCACCAGAGTATCCTGCATCTTGAAGTCCACTCACTCAGGTAGTCTAGGAAGTCCAAACTCTCTCCAAGGGTGAAAGGTCTTCCACCCATTTTTTCTTCAGCTGTGCAAATGACATTGAAGTCCCCAATAGCACCCCAGGGACCTTGAACAGTGTTAGCAATAATTTTGAGATCTGCCCACAATTCTCTTCTCAAGTCTTCTGAACATTTAGCATATACAATTGAGAGGAAAATGGATGGGCCATCGTTATGGAAAATTTTAATAAGAACATGTTGATCTTTATCTTGTATGATGTCTACAATGATCTCGTGGTTCCAGTAAATCCATATCTTCTTGTTAATATTAAAGAAGCTATGATCCATCCTTAGTGTCCTTTTGAATTTCTCTAGTTTACTACTATCCACTAGAGGTTCCTGGAGGCATAAAAGAGGTAAGTGAAATTGTTGTTGAAAAAGAATGAGTCTTTCAATAGATCCACTGGACCCGATCCCTCTAATATTCCAAGAAAGAAATTAAGCATTGGAAACAGTAGGGGGTGGGTTATTTTGTTCTTAAGATTGCTCCGAGGTAGGTTGCTTCTCTAAGTTGTAAGTTCCTCCTGGATAGGTAATGCTCCTAGGAGTTAAGTTATTGTGAAAAGTGATCTCTTCGGTTGGTTGAGTATACTCATCCAAAAGAGTTTTTCCATTTGTATGTTGTCTAGTTACCTCGTCATCTGATTTCGAGGATATTTTATCCTCTTCAGTGTCCTCCATAATCATATCCATCCGGTCCTGCCTCGGCCTATTGTTATCCTCTGGTGGATCAGGATAAGGATCTGTTGGGACTCTTCATTTCTAACGACAGGGAACTTTTCTTCTTGGTAAGATACTCCCTTCTGTAGATTTAAAGCCGGCCAACTGATAGCGGTAGTTTCCTTACTCTTTTTTTTGAGATAAGGGTAACTGTTTATTCACAAAAGATTCATCATCAAATGATGATGATCATAGGTCACTTACAATCTCATCAGAGCATAACAAAACCTACTCCTAGGGAGATTACAAATTGCCTATAAAATCAACAAAAAGTTCTATATCCCCCCTCATATCTTGTTTACACCAAAAGTATAAAAGACAGGCTATTCATCCTTATCTTCTCAATATTGTTGCTCTTGCCCTCAAAACATCTAGCATTCCTTTCTTTCCATAGAGTCCACCAAATGCAAGCTAGTATTAACTCCCACCAGTCTTCAGTGGAATGTCTTCTTCCTATCTCCTTCCAGCTCTCTAGCATACCCTTGGTGGTCTGTGGAATTACCTAACATACACCAAGGATGCAAAAAAACATGTTCCATAGATTGGTTGCTACCTTGCAGTGGAGGAACAGGTATTCATTGACTTCATCATCTTGATCACACATAAAACATCTTGAACAAATTTGTCTTCCTTTTTTCTGGAGCACTTCATGTGTTAGACATGCCCTTCTACACACCAACCAAGCAAAACATGATACCTTTAGAGGTATTTTTATCTTCCAAATAAATTTCTAAGGCCAAATTTTGATTCTACTTTGACAAGTATTCTTACTCCAGTAGCAAGACTTCACTGTGAACACTCCTTTCCACTGTAATTTCCATCTAGGCTTGTCAAGTTCATTGGAGGTGCCTAGGAAGGTATTTAGGATCTTAAATAGAGCAGTGATTCTCCCTATTTCCCAATCATTGAGGGCTCTTCTAAACAAGAAATTCCATCCTTGAGGGCTCCACATTTGAGAAATTGTGTCCTTGTTCTGCTGGCTGAGTATGACCAAATCTGGAAATAAAGTTGCAAGGCGCTCTTCTCCAATCCATAAGTCATTCCAGAATTCAATTTTCCTGTCATTTCTCACCTTAAGTGAGATGTTATCCTTGAACTGTGGCCATAGTCTTCTAATGGTCTTCCAAACACTACACCCAAAAGTTCCCAGAACCTCCTCAGTAGACCAATGACTCTGTAGTCCATACTTGGCAATAATGACTCTCTTCCATAGTGCTATCTCTTCAGTGCAGAACCTCCATAACCATTTCTGTAGAAGGCAGGAGTTTTGGAGGCTTAGCTTTTTTATATCCAGTCCCCCATGCTTCCGACTAAGAGTTACAATGTCCCACTTGACTAGCTTGTAACCTCTATTTTCTCTGTTACCATTCCAAAGAAAAGATCTTCTAAGTTTGTTGATCTTTTTCTCAATGCTTTTTAGAATAGGAAAAAGGCTCATCATGTAGGAAGGAAGGGCATCTAGGACTGATTTGACTAGGGTCAATCTCCCTCCCAAAGAGAGGTAATGACTCTTCCACCTTGCAAGTTTCCTGTCACATCTCTCCAAAACATCATTCCACACTCCTATGTCCTTGTTTTGTGCACCCAAAGGCATGCCCAAATACTTTGTTGGCAGAGTAGCTATCTGGCAGCCAAGGTTGCTAGCTAGCTGTTCCATGTTGCTTACATGGTTTACTGGATAGAGGAAACTCTTTTGCCAATTTACATGGAGCCCAGAAACACCTTCAAAAATAGTGAGTAGCTCTGATGTGTCTGATTTGTGTCACCTCAGGCTCACAGAAAATCACAGAATCATCTGCATAAAGTAAATGAGTAACCCCCACCTCATTCTCCATTCTCCCCTGCATTTGAGCTTTAAAACCAGTTAACTATCCATTGATATTTGCTCTCCTAATCATGTGGTTGAGGCCTTCCATGGCTAGAATGAAAAGGAAAGGTGAGAGAGGGCCCCCCTGCCTCAACCCCCTTTGAGATTGAAAGAAGCCTTCAGAGTTACCATTTATAATTAATGAGAATTTAACAGTGGATATGCCGAAGTATATCCAGTTAAGCCACTTCCTCCCAAAACCCATGTCCTTAAAATTTTTTAACATAAAAGACCAATTCACATGATCATAAGCCTTTTCTATATCCAGTTTACACAAGATACCAGCCTTGAATCCACCAATTCATTAGCAATAAGTGAGGCATCCATAATTTGCCTTCCTTTTAAGAAAGCCATTTGGTGTACATCAACCAATCTCCCCATTACTGACTTCAACCTCTCTGTGATTAGTTTGGAGATAATCTTATAAACTCCCCCTATCAACCTAATAGGTCTGAAGTCTTTTAATTCCTCTGCCCCAACTTTTTTAGGAATCAATGCTATTAAGGTGGCATTAAAAGCTTTTTCAAAGACTTCCTTTTGATGAAAATTGTGAATGGTCAACATCAAATCCTCCTTCAAAGTTCCCCAACATGACTTGAAGAAACTCATTGTGAAGCCATCAGGGGCCTGGAGCTTTATCTCCATCACACTGTTTTAAGCATCCCAAGACCACTTCCTCAGTAAAAGGTCTTTGCATCCAAGTCTGTTCCTCCTGAGTTATAGTTGGACAGTCCAGGAAATCAAAACTAGGTCTCAGGTCTCCAATTTTCAGATTCAGTGTATAGCTTCCTATAGAATTCAATCATAATGTTTCTGATTTCTATAGGGTCTTCTACAATCTCTCCTTTGTCTATTAGCCTGTCAATGGTGTTATTCCTCCTGTGTGATGTTGCCATTCTTTGGAAGAACCTTGTATTATTGTCCCCTTGTTTCAGCCATAATACTCTGGATTTCTGTCTCCACCTTGATTCTTCATTTTTTGCCAGCTCTTCCAACTCCACTACTATGGTGGCTCTTACCATCATTTCATCTTCAGTCAAATCTCTTGTTCCCTGTAACTCATCAATCTCAGCCAGTTTTTCCAGCAGGCTGTTCTTCTTATTTGCTATCATCCCAAAGTTTGCTTTGCTCCAATCTTTGAGTTTTTCCTTGAGCATGTTTAGCTTAATATTGAGTCTATAGTCTGGGCAACCTTCCACCAAGAATTCATTTCACCATACTTGGATTAGTTCAGTGAAACCTTCTACCTTGATCCACCAGTTCTCGAACTTGAAATTTGACCTTTTCTTCTCCCAATTTCCACACTCTAACATGACAGGGCAATGATTAGAGAGGACTCTAGGTAGTAGCTTTTGCTTGATGTTTTTGAATTTTGCTTCCCATTCCATATAGAAAAGGAATCTGTCTAGCCTCGCTGCACTTGGGTGATTGAGGCCTCTGAACCACGTAAAATCTCCACCATGAAGCTGGTGTCATGCAGTTCCATCTCATGTATCCATGTTGAGAAGTCAGACATAACGAAGGAAATTCTGTTGCATCCTTTTCTTTCTTCCATAGTTCTGTTGGTGTTAAAGTCTCCACATGTGACCCAAGGCCCATCACAAATAGTTTTAACAGCAGCTAGTTCCTCCCAGCAGTTTAACTTCTCATCCCTAGTATGGGGTGCATACACTCCAGTGAGGGATTTGTATATTGTCTGGATCAGCGTCATGTATCTGCTGAATCTGCAAATTCTGTTCTGGCACTTGCACAGGTTCTCTTTCTTTTTTAGGGAGTTCAGCCTCATGAGGCTGTGTTTCACGGTTTCCTGGATGTTGGAGACAGTCCTTTCTTCCCCTTCTTTCTTCCCCATCGTATCTTCTTCCTCTCCTTCATTTTCTTTCTCCCAATTCTTGAATGCTTGCAGGAACTGAGAAGCGAGGTCTTTAAGACCTCTAATGCCTTTTTCCCCCTCCACATCCTACTCACGTGAGCAGGCCTTGGAACTGTTGGGCTTTTTAAATTTCTCCGCTGGGCTTGGGTGGATTTGTGATTTATTGTGTTTTAGGCCTTGATTTGAAGGAGATAGAAACAAAGGCTGACCCGTAATTGACTTCAAATTTGAATTTGAAGTGGGCCCCGACCCCTTGTCTTTTCTTATCCCCCCACGTGATAAAAAACTGGCAGCCCCCTCAACCCCTCTATTAACCTCTAGATAAATCTGCGAGAACTGCTGGTTAAAAGAGGCCGACCTGCCTTCTTCTCCGATAGTGAATCTGGCCGGCAGCTCTGTCCACAACTGCATGGAAAAGAAGATTCTGGCATTCAAGATTTTCACCTCCTTCAGGATCCTCGAACCGTCACCTTCAACCCTAATTCTAGCCCATTTAAGGTGATTTCTTAGCTGTGTCTCTTCCTCCGTTTCGACCCAACCTCCGCAGAAATCTCCGATGGCTTTGAAAGTCGTATGCGACCATAGATGCAGTGGGAGACCCACAATTCTGATCCATGTCGAAGAGGGTCCAATCTCTCTGTTTATGGCCGCTATTGTTGGCGACCACCAGTCCAGTTGAACCCTAGTGATTTTCCACACCCAGTCCCCTGTAATCACTTGCTCTGCCGTGTCTCTTGTTGCGAACTTGAACAAAAATTTTCCACCCCCCATCTCATAAGTATTCAAACCATGAGTCTGTCTCCAATTTTTATTGGTCCATCCCCTCACTTCTGATAGGGTAGGTACACTCATATCCCTTCATTACTCTTGAACAATCCTCCATTAGTAATTTTGATAGTTTCATTTTCGGGAAACATTTCAATTGGGATCATAACATTTTTGCTGAACTTCTTCCTTTTGTTGACCATAGCAGTGAGTTCTTCCTTGTTGACTTCCAATATGTTAGCAATTTCTTCATGAAGTTGTTCTTTGGTATCATCAATCTTTGCATTTGAAGAGTTACTGTTCCTTCGAACATTAAGTCTAACTCCTTGTTTCTCAGCTTTTTTTCCAGTTCTTTCTTTTGTCTTTTCCTCCAGGGCTCTATCCACTCTCGTGTACTTGAATGCCATGTGCATGAGTTTATTTTGGCTCTGGCTATCATTAGTACAAGCCAGTTCCCGCGTGGTGTCCATTTCATTAGATCCTTTATTGTCCTGAAGCTGCACAAATCTATTGAGGCTTTCTTTGTTGGCCGCGTGAGAGTTGATGTTATGGCTCCCTTTATCGTTGTTGGATTTGACTTGATGCCCTCCTTTATTTTTCCTTCTATCCACATTTTGCCATCCCTCGTCCTTGTCTTTCGTATTTGTTTCTACCTCTGTAGACAGTTGGTTTTCAGAGGTTTTGTAATCTTTGGCAGTAACCTCTTGATGACTAGGTCACTAGAATTTCTTTGCCTTGGATTACTTCTCTTGTTCTGTTGATTGCCTTGGATGCTCCCCTGTCTCAGATCTTGTTCATTGTTCTCATTTTCTTTCTCATTTGTATTATCGAATCCTAGCTTGGGGTGGAGGATTCTACATTTTAGAGCTGTATGACCCTGAATCTTGCAGTGAGCGCAGAAGTCGGGGATTGTCTTGTATTCGATTTTCTGATCAAATTTTTCAATCTCCCCTTTAGGATTTTTGATGACCACAGCAACTTCATGAACAAGAGGTTTCAGCAGATCAATTTTGACATGGTGGGTCTGGTTTTGGATTGAGTAGTTTTGTCCATAATAATGTGATTACCAATAGGACTAACAATTCTACAAAGTGCTGCCCATTCATAATAATGCCAGGGGTGGTTTGGAAGATTTATCCAAACAGGAGCTAAAGTATCTGCCTCGGGTTTAAATTTGGTCGACCACTTTTGGATTTTCATGCTATTCTCCTCGTCCAGGTTAATGAAGTTCTTAGAATATATGGTTTTGAAATCCTCTTCATTTCCCACATCTATGAACACATGTTTAAGATCTTTTACCCCTATTTTCACAGATCCTTTGAGAGGTACAATTTTCACAAATTCAGTCCTATTTTTTTCAATGGAGGGTCTGGTTTTGGCAAATTTACCTACAATAGTCCATTTGCAGGTGTTGGCCAGCAGCTCATTCTCCTCTTCAGTGAATACGATGACCCGTTTGCCCTTGTCGAATTCATAATTTCTATGGGGAAGACGTATTTTTCCCCTTTTGTGAGCTGATGTTGTTAGTACTCCAGCGTAAGAGAATTGCTTGCTTTTATCTCTACCGCTAGGAGCGTTGGTGCCGGGAGTATTGCTAGTCGAAGCATGGAGGGAGTCTTGTGGAAATTGAGAGTTCGTTGTATTGGGGATTTGGGGTTGTTTGTGAAGAAAAGGATTGTGTTTGTTTGGATCGGGGGTGTCTGGGGGTTGTGTTATTGCTGGACCAAAGAGATCAATGGTGATGCTCATCTCAGCTTCTCCGCCAAGAGAATCCGGCGAGAAGTTACCGTTGGGATTTCACAGTATAGTCTAGAGAGAAGGCAGAGAAGAGAGTCAAAAGTGTAAATTTGAATTAAGAACCACTTAAGTTGCTTTACGTAAATTTGAGAAGACAGTCAAAAGTGTGGTTAATCAAACATTTATTGGGAAATCGTATTGGGGCGGCTGCTACCTTTTTCTTTTAGATGTTGATGCACCGAAAAGTTATGTTCCTTCCATTTCAGTATATATGATGCTCTTTTCATTTCTGAGCCGTTCCAAAATGTTTGCACCAATTTAAAATAATATTATTCTATATAACTTTCACAATCTTAAAGAACTTAAGATTTCTTTTTCTACTCAAATCTTAACCTACGGTCTGATGAAACTATCTTTTTAATCATTACTTCAATGTTTTCTCCGTGTATAATAAACTAGTCAAATTAACATTTTCATCTGTGCCCCGTCAAGCACTGACATAAATATAGGATGTATGGAGTTTAGAGATGTTACTTGCTGTGTTGTGTTATCCTCAAACTCAGTCATTGGAAAAGAGACATCAGTTTATGATGACCCAAAAAGGAAAGGATTACATTCCACTCTCTAGAATGGAGTAACTGAATTAACACTTTATCAAGTATAAGCAATTTAGAGTAATAGAATGTGGTAACTTTGCATTCTGTATCAGGATATAGTGATCCAAACTATCCTTCGGGGTGGCCCAGTGGTTTGGGCTTGGAACTTCCATGTTGGAGGTCTCAAGTTTGAAACCCCTTGCTTGCGAAAGCAAGAGGTTTGCCTTCTGGGTCGAGCTCATCGTACCGGGCTTGCCTAATGCGGGTTACCTCTCCTATGTGGTTTGCGAGCTATTGCATAGGAGCGGGGGTTTTACCCTGTGCGCACCCAAAGGATAGCGGCTGCGGGTTTCCCTTGTCATCAAAATAAAATAAAATATAGTGATCCAAACTTTTGGTGCTACAATACCTTTTATCCCCACCTATTCATTTATACTGACCAGACTTCTTTCTTATTCTTTTTTGAATTTAATAATAACTGTACGTACACTGTTCCTAATTTATCAATTTCCAATTAATGTATGTCTAGTTTTTATATGACATTAGATACTAAAACTGTCTTGTGAATCTGGTTAAGTTTGTAGGGAATTTGTTCCTTTTTATGTGATTGTTTGAGAAATATTTTCCTTGAAATAGGTACATTCATGCAGATCTCCATGGAGCTTCCAGCACTGTGATCAAGAATCACAAACCTGAGATGCCAATACCTCCTCTCACATTGAACCAAGCGGGATGCTACACTGTAAGTTGTGCAGATTTCATATTATTGTATCTGCTGTAGGTGGGAAGCAACAACCTCACAAATACTTACTGAATTTGCACTGTAGGTTTGCCAAAGCCAGGCTTGGGACTCAAAGATAGTGACTAGCGCTTGGTGGGTTTATCCTCATCAGGTCAGTAAAACTGCTCCTACAGGTGAATATCTAACAGTTGGAAGTTTCATGATCCGTGGTAAAAAGAATTTTCTTCCACCACACCCTCTTGTTATGGGCTTTGGAATATTATTTCGCATGGATGAAAGTTCTTTGGGGTTTCACTTGAATGAAAGGAGAGTTAGAGGTGAAGAGGAGGGATTAAATGATGCTGAACAAGGTGAGCCATCGAAAGCAATTCCTGATTCCGACTCGGAGGAAGAGTTGTCCATGGAAACACCCGTTGTAGATATGCAAGGCATAACAGATATGCCAAAGGATAGGTCAAATGTTCCGGGTGTTTCTTCTGAAGCTCAATCCAATATCATCTTGAGCATCTCTGATGATCAAGCTAGCAATTCAGTCAACTCTTCTGTTAAAGTTAATTGCAATAATAATGATGGTACATCAGATTCTTTGGGGATAATGGCTACTTCTGGGGCATCACAGCTGGAGGATCTTATTGATAGAGCTCTCGAAATTGGATCTTCTACTGCATCTACTAAGAATTATGGGGTCCCTTCTCCCTTAGGATCTGCAGGGCAGCATAATGATGAAGAAAAAAAAGTAACACAGAGAGAAAAGCCTTATATTACAAAAACTGAAAGAAGAAAGCTTAAGAAAGGCAGTGATAGCTCTGAGGGTGCACCCACTGTGCGAGGAAAGCAGTCAGAAGAAAATCAGAAGACTCAGAAGCAGTGTGAAGGAGATGTAAACAAAGGAAAGTCTGGTGGCGGGAAAGTCAGTCGTGGGCAAAAGGGTAAACTTAAGAAAATAAAAGAGAAATATGCAGATCAGGATGAGGAGGAGCGTCGTATTCGAATGGCGCTGCTGGCTGTGAGTATTATGAACAGTGTGTATTTTCATAATTGTTTCATTTTCAGTGGTTTGGTTTTCCTTCTTTTGTTCTGCTCGTCATTTTTGTAGGCTTAATGGTTTTAGTCTCTGGCTTCCTGCATTGGGTCTTGAAAAGCTTTTGCTTGGAGTATCTTGGTACCTTGTAAAATAAAGAGTATCTTGTTTTACCGACGTGACCCAAAGTTGTGGATATCATACAAGTGAGACACATACAGGTTGCATTGATATAAACATGTGCTTAATATTCGTCATTTTTTGGGTTGGGTGGGGGGTTATAGGGTTTGGAGTGAACTAAGAAAAAGTCAGACTTCAAAGGTAAAGATGCTCATTCTGATCCTGTTCTCTGGATCCACCTCATCCTGTTCTTTGGGTCTTGTGAACTGAACAATATGAATCAGGTATATAAAGAAATTCCTTTGTATGACGTGGGGGTGGCGGGGGCAATATAGATACCCTGCATCAAATAGTACTTTACGTGGCTTCTGAAGTTTATTTGATATAGTCTGGCCAATACTACTTCCTTGCCTCAAATTTCTTCTAAAAGACGATAGTGGAGGTGAATGTGGATTGAGCCCTGCATCAAGCGAGTATTGCTTTTTTTGCTCTCTAGGTATTCCATGATCATCACAGAGTTTATTATACACTCTATGATGATATTACAAATGAGGATGCTTAAGTAATGCAAACAATAAAAGCCAGGAAGAAAGTTGAGTTATCAACCTCAAACTTCCTTCTATAAATGTATGAACTAAAAAAGATAGATTGTCTGTCTGAAGTATATTCCTCTTTATCTTTTTCTTCAAATCTGTCCAACAACACTTGATAGTTCATCACTTCTTGGATTTATTGGATCTACTTTGAAAAGTTACTGTGATGTTTGAAATTTATTTGATCTAGTCTGGTTAGTAGGCGTTTCTCTCATCGAAGAGAATTTGCTCTCTGGTTGGGACTTATTGATGCTATGCCCTGACACTGCCTCTTTTATCTTTTTCCAAAGGTCTTTCCTGTTACCTGTCCAGACTTTCTTCCTGGTGTCAGATCTATAAATCTTCTTTGAGAAGTTTGTGACAGTATCATTTGTTACCTTTTATTTTTTTTTATGTTTTTCTAAAAAGCTTGGGTAATTTATTTTTTCTGTTTGCACAGCACAACTACAATCTACTTCCAGAAAAAATTCTCCAACATGACTATTTGTTCAAGTTCACCAATGGCCATTACCAATCCATGATTAGATGCTTTCATTCCCATTACACTGGTAGCTCTACTTAGGAGTCGCTGATCCTGTTATCATACTTGATACGCATATCATGCATTTGATGATCTATTGTTTTTCTTACTCTTCAAAAGAAAAGATGATCCATTATTTTCACTTTTGTGTTATTTCCTCTTATCATTTACCATAACTTTTTCTGGTCACGCTTGGGTTTCCATCAGAAGTGTATGAACTCACCAATGAGTACATATATGAACTTCTCCAAGATTTTTGCATTTTCATTATCCAGCAATGCTTGCATTAGTTACAGTTCCAATGAATTTGCAGTCTGCTGGAAAAGTAGAAAAGGCTGATCAAACAATCCAGAGTGAAAAGGCTGATGCAGAGCCAGATAAGGGAGCAAAAGCAACTACTGGTAAGTTCTATGGCTGCTTAAATAGAGTAGCAAAATAAAAGCAGTGGTAAGTTGTATTGGCTTTCTGCAAAGATATATATATATATATATATATATATATATATTTGGTTTCCCGCCCGGTGTCCGGAGCCGTCATTGGAGCCCCGACTAAATTCAGATCGCGCACTGCAGGGGCCATTCGAGTGGCGCTCCCAACAGGATTTTCTCCATACCCAGGGCTCGAACCCGAGACCCTGGTTAAGGGTGAATAGTCCCACCACTGCACCGCCATTGCTGCCGAGTGGGATCTTACACTCACTTGTTCTATATTTGACTGCAGTATGAAATTTTGACTTATGTTTGTGTTTGATTGCAGCAAAAAAAATTATTTGCCTGTACTGTCTGTCTGTTGTCAAACACGTTTTGGGAATTGATAGAAGTTATTCAGTGACACATGGCATTAAATTCAGAAATCTGATTTCCCCCACAAAAAAGAGGGTGTTAGTTGTGCATTAAATGAAAGTAACTTTCATTGCTATTCACATCTGTTGTGAATTTTGGTGCATCTTAGAACAGATAATGCCAAAACTTCTTCCATAAATGAGAGTGGTTCAATTTCCCAATCTGTACCTTGCCTATTTGGAAGCACCTTGTAGATTGTATGCTTTTGGTTATTGATTGGGGGGAAAGCAGGTTGATAATAAGGGTTGCTTGAAATAAATACACAGTAATGCAACATTTGTAGTGACTGTTTTTTTTACTCTTGAGTTTGTGATTTTGTTTTGTTTATATTAATAGGGATTGAAGATGCTGCAAAAATATGTTACAAGTGTAAAAAGGCGGGTCATCTCTCTCGGGATTGTCAAGAAAATGCAGACGAGAGTCTGCAAAGTACATCGAATGGAGGGGATACCCATTCTTTAACCAATGTGGGTGATGCTGGTAATGACAGGGACAGGATAGTCATGGAGGAGGAGGATATCCATGAGATTGGTGAAGAAGAGAGAGAGAAATTAAATGATGTGGACTACTTGACTGGAAATCCATTGCCAAATGATATTCTATTATATGCCGTGCCCGTCTGTGGCCCTTATAATGCGGTACAGTCGTACAAATATCGTGTGAAATTGGTGCCAGGCACTGTTAAGAGAGGAAAAGGTACATCTTTCATGTTGTCACTGTTTTTGGAAAATATTTTTATTTTACTTGTGTCTGTTAAGGTGTTACACTGAAGTGATACTTTTGCTGCAGTATGCATAGGATTCTGGCTTATATTCTCATTTATATGCTGCTTCACTAGAACCATTTTTTAATTGCCTTGGCTTTTATTTTCTTGACAATTTTTCTCCTTTGGCAGCGGCCAAGACAGCCATGAATTTGTTTAGTCACATGCCTGAGGCTACGAGCAGAGAGAAGGAATTGATGAAGGCATGCACAGATCCTGAGCTTGTTGCTGCAATTATGGGTAATGTCAAAATCACATCTTCAGGCCTTACTCAGCTGAAGCAAAAACAAAAGAAAAGCAAGAAGTCTAGCAAAGCAGAAAGCTAGTCAAGGAAAAGCTGTCCATACAATGGCAATAGTGAGACACTGTTGGTATTTGTCCTTATTCGATGTAAGTAAGGATGAAGGTTTGATTTTCATCTAAATATATGGCTTCTTACCCCCTCCCCCCTCCCCATTTACTAAATAACCACAACAGAGGCGACATACCAAACTTATTTCTATGATGTTATTTGGCGTTTTTGTTGGGACTCCGTCTCTCAAATTTTGTATGAAAATATGGTAAATGATTAGATCATGAGCTTGTTTTGTCGCTAGTTAGCTCAAGCTTTGACTTGATTAATGAGTGGTAGCTTAAGTAAATTTGCATTAAGAAGGAGATCATTCTGCTTTAATGTAAAATATGAAAAGCTTTGATCAATCAGATTGCGGGCTCAAGTGGAATAACTGAAATGCTTCTATAATGAGATGAAATATTATTGTCAGGGTGGGGTTTTGCTGAGAACTCACCCACTAGTTGTATTATGGTTTGGATGGTGATGTAAGTCGATTGTTACATCTCTTGCAACATATTAACTCCCTTATTCTAGTTAATTTTTGCTGCAAATTTGCTCATTCTTCAAGTCTGACATAAAATTACATATTCAACTATTACTCAAAAAGTAATTAACTTTTCTAAGCAGGTCTTATGCATTCTTAAAAATCTTTCTTGATTTCTGTCTAGGGATGACAATAGGGTGGGATGGGAGCAGGGCGGATTTAGAACAATGTGGGGCAGTGCGAGTTTCAATCAATGTAGGTGGGGAGTGGGGTGGACCATTTTTTTTGTATAATTTAGCGGGTGCGGGTGGAATTTCTGATTGAATTACGTTTTCACCTCTTTTCATGTTTCTTCATTTGCTGCAAATGTTCTTTTCTAGTTAGTTTTTTTTTTTTTTCCACTTTTCAATTTATAAAAGTAAATCCCTGAGTTGCTACAAACAAAGTAGTTATTAAACTTTACAAATTATTTTGGTCCCAATCCTGTCATAAGAATACACTAATTTATGAAATCAGCTCTATATCAATATTGAACCCATTTGTCATATGAGTGCTAAGTTTTATTAATAGAGAAACAATTTCATTGCAAGATATAATAAATAGTCATAGGTACGGACAAGAGTTTTCATGAATAAGTTGGAATGGAAATGAATAGATTTCTTTTTTTTTCTTAGATGTAAACACTATTTTTCAATTTGGTAAAAAATTAAACTAGAAAGGAAACGGTATAACCTTACAAGTGCGGTGAAACAAATTCTAGAAAAGATTCTAATTTCAATCATAAAACACTCGTAAATCTTATAAAAAGTTGAACACCTTTTCTATTGTATTTTTTTAAATATTATTTTTAACAAATTATGCGGGGGAGGCAGAGTGGGGCAGCTTGAAGTAAACAAATTATTCCTGGTTAAAATCTTCGTGGGTTTATGCGAATATGCTCCGCAACTGCCTCACCCCGGTCCATTTGTCATTTCTCGGATCGAGACATGCCAACTAAGGGTGTTCAAATAAAAAATAGCCAGATAAAATATTGAATCAACCCGAAGAAAAAATCTGACACTTTTGGTTTGGTTTGGTTTGCTATTGGTTTTAACTTTAATTACCGGCAAAATTAGACAATATATATATATATATATATATATATATATAGATAGATAGATAGATAGATAGAGAGAGAGAGAGAATCCCAGGCCTGCCTACGTGGTGCCCTTAGAATTTAGGAATTTAATTTTTTATTTTCTTCGTACTTTTATGTATTCTATCCCTATTTTACTTTTACCTTTAAATCCGTGTAACACCTCAGAAATTGAAAAAGGAAAGGACTTCATGTTTTGGCTACTGGTTGTGTCTTATGAGACTAGTCTACGGTTCGTAGAAGCTCATACAGGCCATAGATGGTGCTCGTAGGAGGGAGGTTGAGTTTAGGAAAAATTTAAAGTTTTGAAGTTTGACCTACGAGTGAACATGACGGGTTGTCGTAAGGACTACGGGGCGTAGACGGGTTTCGTAGAGGGGTCTCAGACTTAGTGAAATATTGGACTGGAAGTTGGGTTCTACTTGTTGGCTCTTCGAGCCATAGAAATTTTGATGGGCCGTAGGAAGGTCTCGTGGGAAGTTGAGCAAATTTTGGGTTTCTGAGGTTAAGTCTACAGATGACTAGTACGGACCATAGAAAGTTCTATGGACCGTAGGTCCAGTCCGAAGGTCACTGTACGTAGTAGTTAATTATTAAGGATATTTGAGTCTTTTCCTGCATTTAATACTTATACTATGTCATTTTAACCATTAATTCAAGACCTATAACTACCCTTCAACTCCTAAATTTACCCAAACCCTCTCATTCTCTCAAATCCCCAATTGCATCCACATTCATCCTCTCCAAATTTCCTTAAGTCTCAAGGAAGAAAACTAGGGTTCAAGTTTCAAGTCTCCTTTTTCCTCCATTGCTTTTGGGCATCATCAAGATATGTGGAATTTCACTATTGAAATTCATTCATCCAATGGGTCCAAAGGATTCTTAGGTGTCCAATTCAATTTCACCTAAATTGCTTAGGGTTTCATGTGATCCACATGAGTCTTAATTGATGTTGATTTAATTGTTCAATTTCAATCTTCCTATGCATATATTGATTAAACTACATTATTTCTAATTAATTTCTATAAATTTTGACTAAGAATTTACGAAGAAACCCATGAAGTTATGAATATGAATTATGATAGTTATGTATCTTTTTATGATAAAGATGTTTATGATCTAAGGTTGCTTTTGAGATAAACATCATCAAATTGTGAAAGGTTTTCTCACATACTTAGATAGTCATGATTGGTGAAAGGATTTCTCACATATGCATGGATCATGGTTTAAAAGAGCTACTCTTATAAGACTTTATGATTTGGATTGGCATTATGATTATTGCATTTTCTAATGTTATGTTTTGATAATTGACTTTCTCCATTTCGTTGAATTTAACTTAGCACCGAGAGAACTTTGAGGTGGAGGCTCAAATAGGATAGTCTCTACTAACAACCTCTAGTTCCAAACTACGTGGCCCTGTAGATTGTCTTAAATGACCTAGCTAGTGGATCCACAAATAACATATGGATTAATGATATGGAGTCCTACCTTGACAAGTAGACTCTCCCTTCTCTGTGTGGGAGTTGCATCGAATTTCATGTTATAGCTCACATGGTCTATTGTCGTTAAAGCTAATATCTCATAAAATGAACTAAAGTTACTTCAAAGGTCTTATGAAGCTTTCATAATGATTTTTATGCATTGACCATGTGTATGACTTACAATTCTTCTTTCAAGGTTTTACTATATTTTAGCTTGGTCATGCATATCATGTTTCCTCTTATGTCCCCTTATGATTATGTCTCATGTTTTATACATATCACTCATACTTAGTACATTTCATGTACTAATGCGTACTTGTACCTACATTGTCTCATAATGTAAGGTCCGACACTTTCTCTTCTCACGCTCGTGGCTAGTTGATCGGTAAATCGTGAAGACTTGGTGAGTCCTCATATTTTGAGGACTGTTTTATTTTTACTACGCTTTTCTTATGTATTTAGTTTTTAGATGTTGTACGTGGTGTACGGGTTATGTCCTGACCACTTTTTTTAATGTATTAGATTGGCTTGTCAAGGCAATATGTGGACTCCCGCTCTTATGTCAAACTCTTTTATGATATGATACATTTTGCTTAATTTCTCATAATTTCTATAGTGCTGTGTTGTATGTATGTCAAGCGGCTTGTGTAGGGCCTATCAAAGTCTTATACATCATGTCATGTCTAGGGTGTACTTTGGATCGTGAAAAACTTGATATCAGAGCACAAGATTTTAGAAAAAATCCTAGGATATATGACAAGCCGCGTTGAGTAGAGTCTTGTTCATGAGTGTGAAGCACGCCACATTTATGAATAGGAGGCTACAAAACGTTTAGGAAACTCCACTTCATTCATTACTCTAAAGTCGTGTCATAGAGTCTATCTCTATAAAGATCCTTCTCCTAAATCTTGTTCGATACTTTTCAGGATATGGCAAGGTTTTAGAAAAAGTCCTAGGATATCTGACAAGCCGCATTGAGTAGAATCTTGTTCATGAGTGAGAAGCACGACATATTTATGAATAAGAGGCTACAAAATGTTTAGAAAACTTCACTTCATTCATTACTCTAAAGTCGTGTCATGGAGTCTATCTCTATAAAAATCCTTCTCCTAAATCTTGTCTGATGCTTTTCAGGATATGGCCCCTGAAGAGTTTATGTGAGAAAAAGTACGGTGAGAATGTGGAGCCCGAGGTTCCTCAAGTTTTGAATGATCCTTTGGCCGAACAAGTGAATTATGTCGAGTTTTGAGCTGCTTTCCAAGTCTTGGCTCAAGCTATGACAACCCAAGAAAATAGAGAAGTCGGTTCTCCCGTGAACCCAAATGTGGGTTCAATGACAATAAGGATAAGACTTCACTAGGATGAATCCTCCGAAATTTCACGGGTCGAAAGTTCATGAGGATCCTCACAAGTTTTTTGATGATAGTAGATATTATGGGAGTGTTACCAGTGGAAAAGGTGGAATTGGACGCTTATCAACTTAAGGCTGTTGGTCAAGTTTGGTTCAAACAATGGAGGGAACATAGACTATTGATGCGGGTCCTCTTGATTGGGAGAAATTCAAAGGCGAGTTTCTTAACAATTTTTTTCACTTGAGATGAGGGAAGTAAAGGTTCTTGAGTTCATTAATCTTAGACAAGAAAATATGAGTGTGAATGAATATGCTTTGAATTTCACTCAATTGGCTAAGTATGCTCCGACTATGGTTACCATCTCTAGGGCGAGGAAAAACTAGCTGCTACTGGCTAAATAATGAATAATAGGCCATCAAATTGAGTATCTTATACTTTGCATGCGCATGTACCAAATAATACACAAAGTGACAGTTGACTAACCTATGAAAAAATATTCAATATTGAGAAACCAATTATATCAAAGTACAAATATTATTTTCGAAAATATGTAAAAGATAAAATTCATTAAAGAGTAAGGATTTTACAATCTTTCAAGTTCTTAATATATGTGACAATACCAAATGTCTAATATTCAGATATTAGAAAATGATCATTCATAATCTTAATGAGGTCATAGATTACTTCACAAAGCGAGGGTAAATTATCTAGTTAGTAAATATATAAAATTGGTAAATAAAATGTACATTTAACTTTTGAAGGGTATATTCGTAATCCAAGTTTCAACTATAAAACCTTCCACTTTTAACACTAAATGATCAATAAAATTTAAAAAACATACTCCTTCTGTTTTAAAAAGAACGATTTTACTTTTCTTTTTTAAGTTTTTTTATTTTTAAAAATGACCCCCCCCCCCCATTTCTTTTTAGCAATATTTTAATTTCATTTTTCCACGTGACATGTTGAAGGCCACAAGATTGAAGGAAATTTTTTGAACATTTGGCTTAACTTTAATTTAGGACCACAAGAGTAAAAAATCTTTTTATTTTTTTGAACTCCATACAAAGTCAAACCACTCTTTTTTAAATGGGGGGAGTATTACATTTTGAAATATATACTTCGTTAACTCTTAGGTAAATTAAAGTTACAAACACATCATTTTTCTATGCTTGACTATTAGTGTTTAATTTTGTGCATATTTATATGCCCAATTACTATAATTTATCTGCATGTACCTTACGTTTTGAGGGCATTCTTGATGCTAGTTGATATATTTTTGATAAGTATTGCGATGATTGCACACTAACCTATACAATTATCCATATGCAGGATTACTCTATATTTAAATTATTCTTTTTAACAAAAAAAATGCCCATATATATAAAACTTAACAACTTTCATCTTTATATTAAAATTTGTCCAACAATTAACGAAATTCTCACAAAAACATATGCAGGTATGAGAGAGAAAGTAAAACCTTTTTCTCCCAGGCATAGTCATCGAGGTAATGACCTGGGTCTTCTCTGGAACTTCCTTCCCCCTCCGGTGATCCTTCCGATCACCGGAATCAACCCCTATTTCTTCTCTTCTTCCTCCCTCTCATTTCCCTTTCTATAGACACCCATTTCTTATATTTTTTGATGGAAAACACCATTTATTTTGCTGTGGGCTTCAAGTCTTATGATCTTGCAAGACTCTCATGGACTGCTGGGGATTGGTATGACTGGACTGAGAGAAACATAAACTCCATTACCAGGACTCATTTTACCAAGAAAACTATGATGTAGATAGTCTAAAGACTGAAGGAAGCCTCCTTGTCTAAAGAAACTCAGTGAGAAGATGGAAAATAAGAGAAGATTTCTCTGAAACCTTTTGCGCAAGAAATTTCAACAAGTATGGTAGATCCATCATTATTATCAACTTAAAAGGCAAGAGGAGATCGGTGTTGATTATCCCAGAGTTAACACTCAACTCAGGATGGACCTTTGTAGCAGAAAAGGTGGATAGGTTCATAAAATCCCAAAAGAATGAGCTACCCACAATGGAGCATAGGTTGACTAATATACCGTGAGTTTACGATATTTTTAATACATTTCACTTAAGAGTTGTGTGTGTCTACGGCCATTTTGTATTAGAATTAATGTTTTTGTGTTATATTTGTAGGAAATAGGCTTGGACGAGGTTGAGAGAGACATCAACTAAATTTCTGCAGAAGGAGTCACCTATGGAGGTGACCTACGGACCGTAGGTCCAGTCACGCTCCGTAGGTTGGTGGCGTAGATGGAGCATCCGAGAAGTCTTAACCAAGTGTGGAACCACGGTGGCCATTGACGGACCGTAGGTCGACCTACGGGCCGTCTTGCATGTCCGTCATTTGTTTCAGAAAGTTTGAGTTCCAGTACATGATGAAAAGTTCTAAGTGTGGAGCCACGAGAGGGGACCCACAGATTGTAGGTCAACCTACGGTCCGTTCTGTAGGTCCGTCGTTTGCATCAAAAAGTTGAAGGTTCTAACCTTTGTGGAAAAGTTCTAAATCCTGAGCTACGGAAGGGACATACATACGGTAGGTCGATCTATGGTCCGTAGGTCAGTCTCGTCGATTGAAGCCGCGTCCATCAGTTTATTTCCTTTTTTCATTTCCTTTTTGTTAGGGATTATGTTTTCTATAAATAGGGTATGTAAACCTCGTTTTTGGGGGTTAGCCATTATTGTTTAACTTTAGTTCTTGGTGTGTTCTTGGGAATTAATTTGCAAACATTAGCAATTTGATTTCTTAATTTTGGTTTATAAAGATTTTTGCTTTGAATTTCAATTGGAGATTTCGGGTTTCTTCTACTCATTACGTAAGTTCATAAATTCTTCTTCTAAAAATATGAATTGTGTTCTTGCTAGCATGAGTAACTAAATCCACAACTAGGGTTGTGGGAACCATGAGCGATTAACAAAGTATGA
>JAJOOD010005671.1:0-17411 GCA_029582525.1 Solanum tacnaense | reverse complement strand
AAAAAAAAATTTAAGTTTTTTTTAAAAAATATTTTCAACTTCAATTTTTTATTTTTTCACCCCTACCCTCGATCTCCCCCCATCCCACCCCCACGCACCCCAAAAAAAAAAATTAAGTTTGTTTCCAAAAAATATTTTCCATTTCACAAAATATTTTCTACTCTAGTAAAAATAAAAGATATTTCTCAAAAATATTTTTCATTCAAAAATCAAATACTAAAAATAATTTCTCCTCACCAACCAAACATGAGAAAATAAGTCAAAAATCTACTTGTTTTCCTGGAAAACATTTTCTAGGAACACATTTTCCTTTGTACCAAACACACCCTAAGCGTCTAAAAAAATTAATTTCTTTTATTCAGTTTGTAAGCAGCCATAAATATCATCTCAACAAGTGTTTCGTTTACAAGTGAATGGATGACGTCAATTTTTGAATAGTACTAGATAAGATAAACGTCTAAAAAATTAATTTCTTTTATTCAATTTGTAAGCAGCCATAAATATCATCTCAACAAGGGTTTCATTTACAAGTGAATGGATGACGTCAATTTTTGAATAGTACTAGATAAGATGTATAAGTAATATCGTTATTAAGTGTATAAGCATTATTTTATTTAATACACGCTACCAAATGATCATCCTTTGTAGTAAGTATTCAACTTGTAATAGTTTCATAATAATTTCAACTTTGAAATAAAGGTAAACTATTGAAGAAGAAGATCTATAAAATTTAAATTTAAAATTTATTTTTCACACGATAATAATACCTTACGAGCATAGAATCCAGTGAGGGCAGCACCCCAGCCATCAAAATGATAACTTAGCTGCACAATTGATGAACCAAATAGAACGAACAATGGACGATTTGGTCCTACCTTTGGCTCATTCATTTTGTTTTGTGTTTTTTTTTCTTCTTATAAGTAACAATTTTTGTGTTTTTGATGCTACAAGCATCTGCATAGCACTTGTATTTATAATGGATAATGCCTACAAAAGAGGAGATTTATTAATTTCTTACTCCATATATGCATACCAATAAAATATTATATTGTGCATCTTAGTGTTTTTGGCTCCACACTGGAAATGATTTACTACTGACACAAATATTTATATATAATTTATTCTCCATAAATATTTAAAATTGTTTTAGTTAACACTCTACTTAAATTTTACAATATTAATAATATTTGTAGGTTATCTCAAAGAGGTAGTGGTAAAGTTTGTGTATATTATATCCTCTTCAAACTTCTGGGATTACCGAATTCATCATCGTTGTTGTTGTAATAATATTTGGAGATATTTATATTATACTAAATGAGATGATTTACAATTATACAAATAAATTTATATACATAACTTAAATTATTATAAGAATCAACACCACTTAAAATTTCAATGTTATTAATATTTATAGGTATTCAATTTGCACTTAATGAGATAATTTACTATCATACAAATACATAATAACTTATTTTAGATAAATGGGTAATGCTAAATGGCCAGAAAATTAAAAAAGTCTATAGTATTCTTTTTATTTAAAGTTAAACTGATTTGTTTTTCATTTTTTAATTAAAATGTATTAAAGTTAAAAGGGTAAAAATGTTTTAAAAGGTAAAATAACATATTTTTTTTAATTTTCTGGCCAATTTCTGGCCAAAAGGTTTTTTCCAATAATTTATTACCAACAATGATTTACTATCACACATATATATATAACATTTCTTTTGAATTAAATTTTAGATATTTACAATGTTAATACTCCATCCGTCCCAATTTATGTGCACATTTCATTTTTCGAGAGTCAAAGAGTTTATGTTTGACCAAGAATTTGCTCAAGAATCCTCAAAAAAATTTAAATGAAATTTATACATTTGTAAACTACGTAAAAAGTATTATAAGTCACAATAATTAAAATTTTAAAATATTTAAAAATATATGAAAAATTTACGATAAAAAATAGACTTATTTGAATCTCACTTTACACTTAATTAGATGATTTACCATACAATTATATTAATGTGACTTATTTTAAATAAATTGAAATTTATTTGACTGAAGACACGACTTAAAAGATAACATCACAAATAAATATTAGACCCATAGTTATATTCAAAATATTCTTTTTTTTACTTATTAATAATTTTGTCAGTCTTAACAGCAATCTCAAGAAGTTTGAATTTAATATGCTGTTAATTAATTAATACAGCTGGCCATGTGCCCATTTATGATTATTATATATATGACACCATGAGGAGGAGTGCTTTTGAATAAAAATATTACTCTTATTAGTAACTTTTTTTTTTTTTTTTTGTATATTTTAAATTTTATTTTTTTTATAATTTGAAATTCTAATTTTCCACATGAGTGTTTAAAATTACAAGATTAAAAAATATTTTGATATATTTTAATTTTAAATTATAAGATTCACAGGAGCAAATCATAGTTCATAAACAAAATATTCCCTCCGTTTCATTTTATATGTCATCTCTGTCTATAAATAGTTAGTTCATAGTAATACTTATCATTTCATAAAATCAATGCATAAATTAGCATATTGTTCCCTTTTTACCCTTGTGAGTTATTAGCATTGAAAACATACATTTGACCAACTTAGAAAAGTTAAGTAAATGATTCATGTTCATTGGTTAAATTAATTAATCAAAATAAATTAATTCATATTCATTGATTGAAAACTTGAGTTCCAAAAAAATTAAATAAGGGTAGAAGGGTAAAGTTACATCATTTTTTAATGCAAATACAAAGTATAAAGTTGACATATGAAATGGAACGGAGGGAGTATCTGATAACTATAAGGTGCCAAATTGATAAATCTCAGATGTCCAAATTCCTTGTGTGAATAAATATTTGCGATTTCAAACTTTCAAATAAACATAATTTTAAAAAGACCCACTATTCAACAATAGTTATAACTAGCTAATTATCCTTTAATATATTCATTATAATCCATACAATACAAACAATCTCTTCATTCCGAATATGAGTACATGATATAAACTTATAATCAAATTTTATATTTTAATAATTAAAGTCGCGATTTAAAATCCCAGAAACATCTAGCTCCATCCCTACAAGAGACGAGATTAATTAATTTCTTCCTCCATATATTCATACCAATAAAATAATATGTTGTGCATCGTCATGTTTTTGGTATTAGTTCACATTTGGTTACCAACTTATTATATATTATTATTATTAATATTATATACTAAAGATTAAATTTTAGTCAATCTCCACATCAATCTCTAGAAGTTCAAAATTAAATATGTTGGTCATTACTTAATACACCTTGCCATGTGCCCATTTATTATATTATGGCATCATGAGGAGGAGTGGTTTTTGAGAAGATCGTAGTTTTCTAAACCAAAAAAATATAACATATGGAAAATGAGAACTGGATAAATTATTGTTACATATGATGGATGGATAAGAATTAAGAACATATAATTGCATCAATATCTCAAGCTTGTTCTAATATATATAATGGTCCGTTTGAATATGTGATATAAAATTATAATTTAAAAATTTTTCTCAAGGTTTTTTGAAAAATTACATTGGGGTAGAAAAAGAAAAAACAAGAAAGGGACGGGTCTAATCTCATTTAAACTTGAGAAGGGAATATTTTCTAGTCACACTTATTTTATTAGTAAAATATAACTAGCCATAAATTTAGTCATTTTAAATTTATATAAATTAGTTTAATAACTTTTGTAAGAAAAAATATAAAATGATTAATCATTTCAAGCTTATTTGAATTGAAGATCTTTCGAAAAGAATTTTTGTGCGCATAAAAAATATGCTGGACATATATTTCAATTAATTAGTCATAATGATAGTCTCACTTCTCCAACTAACATATGAGAAAATTCAACGTAAACATTTATAGTTTGAATTTATGTATTTATTTCTCTTTTAAAAAGTCAAAGATCATTTATGTTCAGATCTCTTATATATAAAATAGTTTTTCTTTATAAAACTTAAAACATCAAGCAAAACAATATGTACCTAACCACAAAATGAATTAAACCCCATTTTCAATGAACAATAACAATATATTTAATGTAATTTTACAAAGTGGAGTGTGAGGAAGGTAGAATGTATGCATACCTCACCACGACATTGCTCCAGAGGTAGAGAGGTTGTTTTCGATACACCCTCAACTCAAGAAAAAAATAATTTAAAGCAATATTAAAAAAAAATAACTAAAATGAAGAAAATCAAAACAAAATACTATTAATCGTAATATTACTTTGATAATTGTTTGTTTTTAAGTTTGATTACAATCATTATTTCATTTGAATATTTATAAACTCACACAATACACTATATTATATAGCATACTCAAAAACATTGTACAAGAAAGCAAACCCTTCCCAATATAAGGCAAAACCTTCCTAGGAACATTTAATGGTATTGATCTTTTGCACACTAAACATGAAAATGGGAAATTGACTAGTACTTAAGTCTTAAAAAAATGTTATCCCTATAAATGATAAATATTTTCTTAATATAGTGTATTTATGTAAGTTTCCGTTTTATTATTTATGCAAAGTAAGACTACATATAATAGGTTCTTGTGATCGGACGCTTCTCTGGACCCTGTATTAATATAGCAGAAGCTTTAGTGCACCGAAATGCCCCTTTTTATACTCTCCTTCACCCATATATATTGGCAAACTCATTAGGCATTTTGTTCCAATCTAGACTTGGCTCCCACTCTGCCTTTGTTATTGCATCCTTGATTTTATTGAACACAATCTCACTTCCTTCTTTTGTTAAATGCATTCCATCCCTACACAAACAAAATTCAAACCTCCACCATTTATTCACAAATTCTTTGTAGTACAAAAAAAACTTATACCTACAATCATGTCACTTATTAGGTAATTAATTACATGTACTTCTCTTAATAGATAATAATTTAATAATAGGTGAAAGGGTAAATAACATGAGCTTTGCATTTTGAAGCGTCAATCTTATAGGGGAATTAGACCAGGTCAAGTTAAAAAGACTTTGATAACTCAAGGTTCGTATTAGGAAAAGCAGAGTAAGGGGAAGAGGGGTTAGCCCTTAGCCCGATCATCACATGTTATCAGCCGTTTGACCAAGTTTTCAGAATGTGTTTTTTTCGATCGAAATACATAATTATGCATTGATTATACAGGTATTATACATGAATTATATACTATACAAAAATTATAATAACACCAAAATATAAGAGTAGAAGTAGTATTAAATTTGATTTACCAGAAGACATTAGGGCGTTCATAAAGGGCTGACCAAAGATCGATAACCGGCACGCCTAATTGTTGGCCTAATTTAATACCAGCTTCTGAGTATATTTGACCTCTCTCATTTGTTCTACCTCGATTATCCCTGATCAAAACAAGGATTAATACTTTTAAATAATAGATAATAGTAAACATACGTAGAATGTATTAAAAAAATATGTCATGTTTAAAGTTGAAATTAAAGATTTGTTAAAAATAGAAAGAAGTATCTTTTTAAAACAGACAGAAAGGAAAAGTATTGAAAACACCCCTAAACTTGACGCAAATTATTAGTTCCGTCTCCAAATTATTGACAGCCTTAAAAACACTACTAACTAAATTGCAACATGACATAGTAAGTGGTCTCAAATTCTTGTAAAAGCATGAGACTCTTAATAAAAGTCTAGAGAAGTTCTGTTGAAAACACCCTAAAACTTACCGAGAATTTAGGGGTGTATTTCACTCATGATACAAGGTCAATGCTTATCTAAGTTCAGTTAGTCAAGTAAATAGGTATTTTTGAGCTGTCAATAGTTTATGGATGAAATTGAAATTCGCGTTGAGTTCAAGGGTGTTATTAATACTTCTTAGGCATAATACATAAATATGCTCTTTTAAAACTTCACTTCAACTAACATCTATGTCCTCTAACTTTGGGTGTAAACAAATAAAAACTTAAACACTTGTACAAAATTGAACAAGTAGATATACACATTCTAGTTGTCATAATAAACGTAAAACGTCACGTAAGACACAAAATTGCTATGTAGGACGTCATGTATGACGAATATGTATATTTGTTCAATTTAATAAAGTTAAAGTGTCTACTTATACACAATCAAAATTAGAAGGCATAGATGTCAATTAAGGGTAAGTATTATGTAAAAAAAAATAAAAAAAATAGAAAAAATATTAATTATAAAGTCCGTTAATTACCCGTAATATTCAACAAGTTGTTTCTCGTTCACTGCAGGAGCGCTTAGCATAATTAGACGAGTCTTTTCCGAAAGGCACTGCAAGTGTATGCATCAAAATGTTGTACAAAAAAGCAAAGTAAATTGTACAACAATTGGGGTAAAAATTAATTCCCACATTTTTTTTGGTTTTAGTTAAAAGAGAAGGTTGTTTAAAAATAATAATTTTATCGGAAAAAGAATGTGTTTGAAAAGATTTTATTTTTTTATATTTATTAGGAAAAGCGCACACATGTTTAACCTAGTTAAGTAATAATAGTGGTATTTTTTAATCAAATTATTAACTATAAGAACATTTTTGAATCAAACTATTAACATAGAATATTTTTATTTAATTTTACATAATTTAAAGATATTTTAACACTTTTTCGTTGAACTAACAATTAATAAAGCATGATATGTAGTTTCACATTAAAAAAAAAAAAGCATACTCACCAGCCACCTCTCCTTGAAGTATAATTCATTGTGAATTAGTAAGCATACTTGTCTTATTAAAATACTTACTTATATTAATATTAATAAAATGATTTGATATAAATATTCGATAAAAAAGATATTTTACAGATCAGATTAAACTTCAAAGGTTAGTACATACCTTAATATGGAGTGCAATTTTCCTCATATTTTCAACATATTCGTCAAGAGGGACATTTTTGCCGAAAGGAAATTTAGGATCTGCTGAATCATTTCCACCAAAATAAAATATGACAAGAGAAGGCTGAATTTTTGCATCCTACATGTGAATTAAACAAGTTCTCTTATTATATAAAAGATAGTTGAGGTTGAAGCAAACAATATCTCGTTGATGTGTATGTTTCGACAAGGATATTTTTAGGAGAATAAAAAAGTTTCCTTTGTAAAAATTATGGGACCCACTTAAGCTACGTCTTCTTATTTTAAATTCATATCCTTTAGTTATATCATTTGGACGTCCACTTAAACTATGTCTTCTTGATATTTGCGTAAATTTTGTAACTACTCTGAGTAATAAAAATCGACGGTCAATGAAGAAAAATACTTCAATTGTGGACGTCCAAATGGGCTCCCTCAAATTAGGTTTTCGAGAAAAAAAGAATGAAATGATTTACTACCACACAAATATGTATAATTTATTTTAGAGCAAAAATTAAAAATATTTATTCAACATCACTTAAAATTCACCAATATTAAAAATATTTATCAGATATTCACTTTAAATGTGTTGTTTGGTACGAAGGAGAATAATTTTCATTAAAAATATTTTCATAAAAAATGTTTTCTGAAAAACAAGTTGACTTCTTACTTATTTTCTTGTGTTTAGTAATTAAGCAAAAAAAAAAAAAAAAATATCAAGAGCTAAGATAACTTTTAAATCATTGGAAAAAAAATATCCATGAAGCAATATTATTTTACCTTTGGGAAAATTTTCTTGTAAGCATCAAGAGCCATCCTTGAGTTCCAACCACCATATCCACGCAAGAAAATATCGGCCTGTTTAGTTATCGAAGGTCTCTCAGATAACACACAAGGTCACCTAAACTTATACTACAAAAAATATTTTCATTTAATTTACTAAAATATTGTTGTTGCCAAATCCCGATAAAATTAACTTCTGTCATTTTAAACATGTTATAATATTTATTTGAGCTTAAAACACATTACTATAATTTAAAAGTAAAATGTGGATAAGGAACATAAAAAATAAATTTATTGTCTAAATTCTAATTTCACATTGTAAATTTAGGTTTGCACTACTAAAAAAATTTGAAAAAGGATAGTCGAGATGAGAATGAGGAGGGATATGTTTATCTTCCAAATATCAATTTGGATTCATGTCGGACCGTTTATTGCAAAAGTCATTTCTATTATAAGGAGATTGTTTGATACTTCCTTCATTTCAAAAATAATTGAATTAAATATTATTTTTTATTTTTACCCTTATTATGTATTGTCAAATTAATTTTTAAAATAACTAAACATTAATCATAATAACCAATTTCAATACTAAATAATTCAAAAATGTCTTGAACTCATCACATAGAAAATAATTCAAAGCAACTAAAGTTTCTTGAACTCATCACATAGAAAATTCAAATGAAAGGTAAAAAATGGAAGAATATTTTAAAAGTAATCTTAAAGATTGAACAATTAAGTTAATGTGAAATATGAAAAATATCTCAACAATTCAATTATTTTGAAATTGAGGCAGAGGCGGAGCTAGGTGGAGGTTAGTGGGTTCAGACGAACCCACTAGCTTTTCCGAAGACCCTGTATTTGTATTAGAAAAATAAATAAATATATATGTATATTAACTTGTGAATCCCCAACAAAATTGATTGACAACTTTGTGGTAAGGAAGGGACAGTAGAAATGTCTTTAATACAAGTGTTGTGGGTTCAAATCTCTGTCTTTTTTTTATTTATTAAAGAAAACATGTTTTGCAATATTTTTCTCTTCTGTCCTAAAATTAAGAAGCCTCAAGCTTAATTTTGCCTCCGCCTCTGAATGGAGGGAGCACAAGATAGATGTATTTATACACAAATACATCTCTGATACACTAGCTACTTGCGAGAGTAAAGGTTTGTGAGGCTTGCACCCCAACCATGTAAGTCGTAACTTATTTGCACTATTGATGATCCAAATAACACGAAAATTGGACGATTTGGTCCTATCATATTTTTTGTTCCATCTTTTCTCTTAACAATAGATTTTCCTTTTTGATGTCCTATACAGTTCCACATACTTACTTTATTTATAATGATGGATTCCTACAAACAACAAAAAAAATTTATCGCTCAGACTAAGTAAAATTCAATATGAATTTAGATATAGAATTTTTTATATATTTAATTTTTTTTTATATATATATATTTTAAATTTATTAAAGAAAATATCTTTTAACTTTTCAAATAGTAATCTAGACAAAAAGTCACAGAAAGTATACACCAATCAAACAATATAGCTTATCAGAAGTCATAAAAAATATATACTGACTATATAATATAACTTATCTATACATGAGTTATACACTAACTATACATTAAGATACACTTAAAAACCTAAATATACATGAAGTATACACTGACTATATATGAAGTATACTCAAACTATACATGAAGTATATTCTGACTATTCAATCTCTATCAACTCAAAATGACCTCTAAAGAGTCTCAAATTTTAGATATAAGATCCTACTAATGTTTCGAGTTTTTGATATATAATTAGCTTGAAAAGATTTGAGTTAATCGAATGCTTTTTCCCCTAATACCGTCATTACTTCTTCTCCAAAAAAGAAGTTCACGACACGTTTATGCTATGTCGAATTTTAAAGAAGAAGAAGACGAAGAAATTGCAACACCAACAATAACAACAGCAGAAGAAGAAGGACGAAGAAGAATTGATCACCAAATGGTCTTTTAACGTAATTATCCCAATTTCTTATCCCTCAAATTAATTAATATGCATTTAGTTTAGATATAGAAAAATTAAAAAAATATTATAAATTATAATAATTCAAAATTATTAAAAAAAATGTCTTTTAACTTTTCATATATTAATTTAGACAGACAAGTTGAAAACAGAGTATAATTGATCATGATTATGATGATGTCTGAAAATTATATGGATACTATAGTGAGGTATAGTTAACATTTGATATTTAAATTTCATTTAGCTGTTATAAACGAAAGTAAGATTATAGTTGAGAAATTGACCTCAAGCGAAGCTTTGAGTCGCAAAATTGCAGTCATACAAGTAGTGAAAAACCCGAAAGCCATGGAGATTATTGGAGGTCTCGTCTATGGAAGATGATGAAGAAGAATCCTCTTTAATTTCCCCTTTACCGTCTCCTTGTGGTGCTTGGATATATAACGAATGGAGAAGAAAAGCAAAAAAATAAAAAAGGTTTACATTCGATTCCGTATCTAGATAGAATCGAACTCGAGACTTTTGGTTAAAAACGAAAGAATCATTATCACTCTATCACAACCCTTGTTGATGAAAATTAAAATTTTATATGTTCATCATTAATATAAATTAGAGTTGTTTTTTACTTTTTGTGAGTAATTTAAAGAGAAAAATATTTTTTTATTTTTAAAATCTCTGAAGATACTAATTTTAAAATTTTATGATCAAATATATTTTACGAAGTTCAAACTATTAAAAAAAGTTAATTTGCTTTATGCCCAAACGCCTTCACGACAAATGCATCTAAATTGAATAGGACTAATCAAAAAAGTGCTAGTTAGTTACAGCTCGATAGAAAAAATGGACCCAATTAATAAAATTGTGTGGAAGGGCTAAAGGTAGGACCATTTTTTGTTTGTTTGTTTTTTTTAACGTGGAGTAATAAAAGTCAGAACTAAACTTAAATATGTAATTGAATTTTTAGAAAAGACTAATTTATGTGATTCGTTAAAAGTTTGGTTCATCTATGTCATTATCGTTTAAAAAAGGTTTATTCATGCCTTTTTTTAACTCTAATTTTGCAAAATCATTTTTTACACCTCAAACAATTTTTAACACTTTTTAATGGAAATTTTGGATCAAATATACTCTTCAAGAATACATGAAGAATAGAAACAACTCAGAATTTTTCAACATCTTCAATTATTCACGAAATTATCTCAAATTTTGACTATATCATTAATTTCTTTTTTTTATAAAAAAATATCTAAAATTATTTGTAGAGTTTAAAAATTCACCTGTATTAAGAAAATTCCAAAAAAGATATTGAAAATCAGTCCCAAAATTTCAATAATTTGGTTTGATTTGTGTTTTGTAGTTATTTTTGACATTATATCTTTGTTCCCTAGTATATTTCGAGCCTATGTTCTAAATTTTAAATGATTTGAAGTTGTGGAGAAAATTCTACCATTAAAAAATGTTGAAGTTTTGAAACTTTGAAGAAATTTCATGCGGATCTTGTTGAGTTAGGTTGAATTTGAGCTCAAAAAATATTGAGTTTGGTATCTAGATCGGAAGGAAACTACTCTTGAAATTTGAAGTGATTCCGTGAAGAACTGAAAAAAGTTTAAAGACTTAAGGTGTTTTTGTTAATGTTCTTAAGGTGTTTTTGGTGTTCTTGAGGAAGAAGAAGCAAAAAGACTACATTTGATCCAAAAATCCCAATTGAAAAATGTCAAAAATTGTTCGGGTATAAAAAATGATTTTGCAAAATTGGAGTTAAAAAAATGACATGAATAAGCATTTTCTTTAACAGCAATTGTTGGTGTAATTTACCACAAATACAAAATATTACAGTTGAAAATAAAATGACAAAAATGAATAATCAAATCATTAGGCTGAGACGCAGATATCTTGCTCTCTTTAAAGAGATTCAAGTCCACTGCGGCATAATCTACACTGATCCAGCAGTATATCTCTTGACTTGTCCCCTCCAGGATACAATAATCCAACAACGTGTACAACTCAAGCAACTCCGGATTAGTTGAAGAGTCCAAAGCTCCACAAAAAGAACATATTCTTCAACATATAAATACTCTCTTTTGTATAGTGAATATAGTTGAAGACTTGAAATATTTTTCTATGTCTCAACTCTCTTTCACTACACTAACCTCAATATAAACTTTTCATTTTTTCTTACACTATTTCTCTTCCTTCTTATTCAACCCAAAGGAAGAGCACTATTTACAGGGGATGAATTCTTCCATGCAATGAATATGAAAATAATGGGTAGTAAATTGAATAAGTGAATGACCTATAAGTTACAAGAATAAATATGTAGAATAATGGGTGAAATTAGTGGTAGATCATGACAGTAGTGGTTACAAGAGTTACACCAAAGTAATGATCACATTCTTGTCAACTTATACCCACTAACATATGCACTTAATATTTTTATTTTAATATTAAAATCCATAAACACCAACAACAATAATATAAATGAGCCAATTTTTTAACGAACAACATAAATAAGTATTTTCTCAAAGTTTAATGACATATTTGAGTTTTTTATTTTTTAAATAAACAAACAAAAAAGGAACAGAGGATATGAAACATTATATCAAAGTACGTGATGAAAAATAATGCTTGAGTTTTTTTTTTTTTGCTCATTGTTTATTAATCTTCCTTATTCGGTAAAAGACGAAAACAGATCAATAAAAGGAAGTAAAAAATATTTTTACTTTTTAAATTTTGTAACCTGTTATAATTTAATAAGTCGAATTTTATTTTTTAGTATAATTTAAGGACTTATTTAGTAATTTTAATTTAACTAAAAGAGATTTACTAAGCATACGATTAAAGATATGTCCAATGTATTAACTATGAGTTCGTCTAAACCCCTATGTCTTGGCTTAAAGTTATATATACATGTTAAAGAAATCATATACCGGTAATAGATTTTGTATTTAATAATCTGATAAATATAGTAGAGTGATGAATTTAAATTCATAAAGTTCAAATTCTAAATTCGCATCTACATGGCTCAAAACAAAAACTTTTCCTAACATAAATGTATGCTTAAATTGATAGGGCTTATGAGTTACGTCTAAGCCTCACGATACTTCCGCACATTGCATCTTTATTATTTATGCTCTAAAACTCGCCTCATAAGCGTCTTGTAAATACCATTTTCTTAGTTTCAAAATAAATGGTATTTTAGAGTTTCAGGAAGAAATTGATCCTATTTTTTTAAAAATACCCTTGCTTACATAAGTAAGAACAATTAATTAGTTTTTCTTGACTGTGGGTAAGTAAGTAAAAATATTCTATATTTTCTAGGATTGAATATTTTTTAAAGAGAAAAGACATTAAAAACACCACTTACTTAAAACGGAGAAAGTAATCATTTAATAACTACTCATGGCTCATTTACCGATAACTGAGAGATTAGGCTACGAAGGAGTAATGTGCATTAAGACTACGCAATTTCATCATTTTCCTTCGAATTTCTTCGTCAATTTTTAATTGTCATATTGCATTTTTTAAAAGTCAATTTGACTAATTTTTAAAGTTAAACTAGATTACATTAATTTAATATCTTAAATAAAAAATTTAGATATTAAAAAACTATACGAAAATGACTATAAATTGTAATTTTTACATAAAATGTTAGTCAAACTTATAGTTCGTCTCTAAAATAAAATCATGACAATTAAAAATGAACAGAGGAAGTATACTCTACTCTATATTAAGTAAATTGTTGGGATATGACATATTTAAAAATAATAATTTAAGGACATAATTAAATGGAGTACTATTTTTTTTTACTATTACGATTTTGATTAATTTCAAACTATTCTACTAGAAAATGTAAAATAGTTAAAAACCCTCATTAAATAAAGAATAAATATGAAAATAAATAATTAGGTAACTTACAAAAATTTCACTAGTTTAGGAGTTAATTACTTAGATTTACGCTAGTTTGCAATGTTACAAATTTTACCAAATTTTGGACTTCATATACATGTATCTGACGCGTCCAGATACGTCTCGATACATGAATCTCAATCCTCAGATACATGAAATCAAAATTACGTGTAATTTGTTCTAGATACATTGTATCCAAGTGGAGTCTTGTGTATATGACTCACTCACTCACCTCTCTCCTATTTCACTCGCCACTCTCCTCCCCCTATATCTGGTATTCTATATACATATATTTAGTATGATTCACATGTATCTGGATCTTACTCACCTCGCTCTCCTCTCTCTTTTTGTCGCTCGTTTCTCTCCCTATGATTCACATGTATGTGGATCTTACTCGCCTCTCTCTTTCTGTCGCTCGCTTCTCTCCCTATTTTAGTGTATATGAGGACCAAAATATATGTATCTATGTGTATCTGACTTGAAATTGTTAATTAGTGAGACAATATGTAATTATTTTAAACAATATAGAGAATTTATAAATATAGTTAAAATATTAATCTATTTAGGTAATTTTTCCAAATTAATTCTAACAATTCTCTTAAATTTTGAATAATTCAATTATCTTGATTTTATTTTTTTCAATAGTTCACTTAATAAGAACCTACACCAGTGAGATTTATATATTTGAGATCCAAGAGAAATGTTTGTCTAGAAAGTTAGAAGGAAACCTAAAAACAACATCAATTTAGCATTTTTCCAAGTACATACTTTAAATTTAAAAAAATCTATAAAATAAAATAATAATTTTTAAAACTTGACCAACCATTAAAAGAAATGAGGGGTAAATTGTAATTTACATAAAATATAGGGCCAGGTTTGATATTAATGAAATTGATTAAACATCAAGTCTTCCTCTTTCCCCAAGTTTTCCAATTACAGTAATGGATACTGCTCTGTTTTCTCCTTCTTCCTTGTTCGGCGGCAGTGATAGCAACTCCTCCGGTACACTTTTTTTTTTTTAATAATTATAAAAATATTCATATATGATTTTCGTAATGCATTCATGTTACATTCGTTAAAGTTTTTTTTTTTTTTTTGGCTGCAGATGAAGAGAACACGGAGGAGGCTCAGCAAAATTTTGTGGAGAGGAGGCACCAGTTCCCTGAAATGGTGATTTCAATTAGATTCTGTATTTTGGGTTCCTAGCAATTTTGTAGTAGTTATTGATTATTAGCATTAAAATTCAAGAGCTAAAAGTAAATGAGTATTAAGATTTTTAGACGCCAGATCTTTTGTATATGTGTAAATGGCAGTTGGTATAATTTTTTCTTTTTCGATAACTTTGGTGGCCGGGCCAACTTGTGTGAACCTCGATTAACCTCCCACCAATAATAAGTATTAGGTACTTCTGTCCACCAAGGCTAGAACAACAGATGATAGGTCGCTCAACCCATTTAACGAGTCTTGTTACTATTTTGAGAATAAGGATAACTTGTTCCCAACCAAACGACCCCTTAGTTGATAAACTTCATAAATCAGAAAAACAGTTCCTTTAGTTGAGAAGGAAAGATCTCTGTGATAGGATTTGAACCGTGAGGTCGCTTTTCCCCTTGGTCTTAGGTGAAGATTGATGTTTGTACATTCATTCACTCATTGATTTCATGTTGTTATCTTTTACTATGTTTATATTTAAGGACATGAGATGTGCTCTTTTAGTTTTTACTGGAGAATTTTAAGTTGCTTGCTGCTTATCAAATCTTGTTGGTTTAAAAGAAACATCGTGGTTGCAAGTTGCAATGTAATGATCTAATGAATCTTTCCAAATTATCTATTGTTCACTTGGACGATTACCTGGAAAATTTTCCTTTCTCGTTGCCTTATCTTGTGGGTGGATGTTTGGGCTTAATCGGCTTGGATTTTATTTTCCTGCACAATAATACCATCTTCCAACTAAATAAATAGCTTGAGATTGTTATATATCAGCATTCAGTTTATTGACCAAATCTTCACTTGTCAGAAGTTAATAGGGGATCAAATCATGTTTCAGGATTTATCACAATGCTGCTGCTTCCTTGTATTTTTGCCAAAGTAAATGTGTGTGAGAGATATGTGAGTTCTGTGTATGTTGTTTATTGCTTTGCTCAGCATGGAAACTAATACACTTTGGTTTGTCCACAGGAGTTGCTCATCCAAGAATTTTCTTTTCACCAGATGAATGCTAATTTACTTTGGCCTGGGACATTTGCATTTGCGGAATGGATTGCGCAACATACGTCTTGGTTAAGCGGGCGTCGCATAATTGAGCTAGGCAGGTAATACCTTAAAGCATTTAATATGTTGTCCTCTCCTCCTAAAAGGTTGGACCTTCTTCAGTATTTTCTCTGCTAAATGGTCTTAGCATGTGCCCATTGCACAATCTGTGTAGAACTTTGCTTCAAAGTTCATGGTGCAAGCGAACCTCGCTGCTATTCTGTTTAAATGTTTGTTATAAACTTAAGAAACAAACTTCCTTTTCAATATCAAATAATGTTTCTTGTTAATGACTGTCATATTAGCAATTTTCAGTGACTATATTTTCATCTGTAGCCAATGTTTGCACGATGCTGTTCCAACTAATACCCTTTCAATTATACTGCTAAGCTCTGCAAAGTAATAGAGAACATTAATAAAAGCACTTTTTTTTTTGGTATTCACACCAAAAGACTCATCAGGTAAAAATTGATGAGGTGGGATTTACAGGGAAAAAAAGCACTTCTTGATACCAAGAGAATAGTGAGTTCCATATATATATATATACTTCCAAAAAATTGGTTGAGGGATGGGATTCAGATCAAAATTTTATTTCCTTTTTGTCTGAAACCTTGGCATATATCTAAACTGTACCCCTCCCATGGAGATCTCTCTCTCTCTCTCTATATGTATGTATCTCTATCTTCAATAGCAAAATCGAAGATGAAGCAGGATCCCAACGTGAAAAAAATTCAGTTGGTGAATTGAATAAAATGTACATTTTTGAGCAGTCACTGCTTTGGTCGAAGAATTTTTTTACTTGCACATTTTAGAGGTGATCTATAGTTCTGATTTGTGAAGTTTGTCAATGTGAGGACTGAGGTGTTTGACCTTCATTAATATTTTATCATTTTTCATTCTCTTTTGTTGTTCAGTTGGCAATCTCATTTGTATCTGTCATGCTATCGACTGAAAGAGTTCTATTTTATTTGCATTTGTTTCTGTCCTCTTGGCTCTCATGCGTATCTAATGTGAAAAGAGGAAAGTGGAAGATAAGAATAACATTAAGTTATAAACATCAACTGGTGTCTTTTCCTTCCTCTTTCTGCTTCCTTCCCTTTATGGCTTGAACATGGTGGTCCTCGTGCTACCTTTTGAGTTTGTCACAGTGGAACTGGAGCTTTGGCTATCTTCTTGAGCAAATCATATCAACTTGATATTACAACGTCGGACTATGATGATCCTGATATTGAAGAGAACATAGCACATAATTGCCAGGCGAATGGCGTTTCACCTGCCCTTCCTCACATAAGGCGTTAGTTCTTTTCTCCATGAAGTTTATTCCTTTACTTCTTTTATCATCACGATGCAAATTCTCTCTGGGAAAAAAACTATAAACCATGAACAATTAACTTCTGTTTTGATATACAAGTTATGCTTTCGTAACTTTTGAAAATAAATTGGCATTGCTCTCAGATTCATGGGGAGATGTGTTTCCAGTAGCTGATCCCGACTGGGACCTTATAATTGCAAGTGATATCTTACTATGTAAGTAGTTCGCCTCAGGCTCTCTATGATCCTTCCTACGATCCTATCCCTTGCTATTATC
>JAJOOD010005670.1:0-40923 GCA_029582525.1 Solanum tacnaense | reverse complement strand
TCACCTACGGACCGTAAATGGACCTACGGTCCGTAGATCACCTCCGTGAATGCCCTTCTTCTGCATTTCTTTCAGCTGTCTCTATACTTCCGCGCCTGAACATCTTTCTTGCAAAACATGATAAAAACACATAAAAACCAATACAAAAAAGGCCCTAGACACACACAACTTGTAAGTGAAATGTATTAGAAATACCGTAAACTCACGGTATTTCAGTTACGTAAAAATGTGAAATTTTGATATTTTATTCGTATCAATATTCTTAGGTGACAGGTGCGATTCGGAAATTTTACTGGTGTTTTTATGTCTTTATCTTGATTTTTATATTTTTCGGGCAGTCGCGAAAAAATTTGAAATTTTGATATTTTGATATTTTGATTCGTATCGATATTTTAAGGTGGCTGGTGTGATTCAGAAATTTTTTAAGGTGTTTTTATGTATTTTTTTTATCTTTATAATTTTCGGACATTTGCGATTTTTTATTTTTATTTTTCCTGCAGTCACGAAAAAATGTGAAATGTTGATATTTTTTTTGTATCGATATTCTAAGGTGACTGTTGCGATTCGAGAATTTTTTAGGTGTTTTTATGTTTTTTTCTTGATTTTTATAATTTTTAGGACATTTACGAATTAAAATTTTTGATATTTTTCGGGCAGTCACGAAAAATGTGAAATTTTGATATTTTATTCGTATCGATATTCTAAAGTGACTGGTGCGATTCGAGAATTTTTTGAAGTGTTTTTATGTCTTTTTTATTGATTTTTATATTTATCGTACGTTTACGAATTGAAATTTTTATATTTTTTGGGCAGTCTCGAAAAAATGTGAAATCTTGATACTCATTCGTATCGATATTCTGAGGTGACTGATGCAATTCGAGAATTTTTTGAAGTGGTTTTATGTCTTTTTCTTGATCTTTATCTTTTTCAGACATTTACGAATTAAATTTTTTGATATTTTTCGGGCAGTCACGAAAAAATGTGAAATTTTTTATATTCTATTCGTACTGATATTTGATGTGTCGTGAAATCTTGGCACATTTGATGCTTGAAAACTAAGAATTAATACTGTTATCGCGTGTTTTTATGTGGATATAATGTGTTTGGTAGTGTTTCTACAGGTGAAACAAGTGGAAGTGAATGAAGATAGAAAAAAATGAAAATTTAGTGAAAGTGGAAGTGAAGACCACATACAACCTTACGGGCCGTGATCTTTACTACGGATCGTGGAGTTGAATCAGTTGGAGGAACTGAACGAGGATTAAACCAAGTGAAGACCACGAACAACCTCACGGGACGTGGTCCTCACAACGGTCTGTGGTGCGAGTCGTGAAGATGAGCCAGTGAATGGGCACTGAAAAGTTGAAAAAGGAATTGACCAAGGGAAGACCACAGACAACTACACGGACCATGGTCATTGTCACGAGTCGAAGTGGTGTCCGTGGTAATGATACAGTGAAGGGGCATTGGAAAGTCGAAGAGGGAATTTATCAAGTGTAGATCACGGACAACTACACGGACCGTGGTCATTATCACGAGTCGTGGTGGTGTCCATGGTAATGATACAATGTACAGGTCTTGAAGAACCAGTTTTGGGTGAGTCCAAGTGAAGACCACGGAGGGCTTCACGGACCGTGTAGCCTTTGACGGGTAGTGGAAGCAGTCGTGAAGGGTCTGACAGTTCAGTCCTACTTCAAGTTGGACTCTTTTTAAAAACACTTTATTTAACTTAATTAGGTCGATTTTTAGTTTTTATCTTGTCTTCCCTTGAACGTCGAACAAAGTCTCCATTATTATTTTGCTTTTGGTTTCGACATATTAACATCAATTAAGTTTGAACGTTGAATTCCGGATCTTGAATTAAAGTGCTATCGATTTGATTATCTTTGTAAGTATTCTCTTATCATGTTTTCATTTCATACTTCTGCAAGTTTACGTGAAATCATGAGTGGCTAAATACCACAACTGGGGTTGTGGGATCTATAACGTAATTCTAATTGTAATTTCGTAAAATGAGTGAAAGGCGATTTATGTTTACAAATTGTAATTTAGCTTTCGTTATTCATGTATTCTGATGAGTGCACACATTAGAGTGAGCATGTATCTGTCATTTGTTCGAGGGAAAAATGATAGTTAGGAAAAAGTTAAATTAACTTGACGAAATGGAGTCAAAGTTCGAGTTCGAGAGAAAAGAACTTCGATACTATTGAAAGCGAGGGTAAAACTTGAATAAGTGATTGTTTGATAATGGGCAAGGAATATCCGTCTTTCTGCTAAACATGATGCATTGAACTCAGAATTCATTAGATGTTTTTTATGAATGTCAACTAAGTATCGTAAGTAAATTGCTCCTGGTTGTTCAATCATTTGATAATCAGAGTCATTCTTTGATAAATGATCACTATGAGTTAGACTCAATAGAATTTGATCAATCCTATTTTTTGTCGTTAAGGTGGAGAACTGAACCAAGAATTTTATTTCTTCATCCTCAATCGAATCATTGTTCGCGACCCAGGATTCTATTTTATCCTCAATCCAATCCCTGTTTTTTCTTTATCTAGATAGTCTATATTCTGTATCGATCATAGGATCACTTTATCAATAGGTAAATTCTCTGTGACCTCCCACCGTTCCCGACATCCCTTGCTTCTCGCAAGAACGTCTCCTTGGTGGAGGAGTAGAAGCATTGGTCCCCTTCGGTCAACTTGCTTGTGCCTGTTGTTACCTACCGTAGGACCTCCGTCCCCGAAGCAAAGAAAGAGGAACATAAACAAGAGATTGTCCTCTCCTTGGATCGAGAGGACTTGAGTGAATATTATCTGATTAGAGTGAGAAGTGTCAGATATAGTTAGCTCGCATATAGTTTGGAGATATAAATTGCATAAAACTCAACTACGAAAGAACATTAGATGCAACGTTATGGTGAACACAATCTTGGTTTCATTTAATTATCGAAACAACTTTAGAACTGATATTCTGTTAATTGTTGAATTAGATCTTAATTAATAACTTTGGTTACTTGAAAATTATCGATAAACCACTTGGTTTAAACCACTGTTGTACACTAATTCTGTGATAAATCCACGAGAGGTTTTACGGACCGTGGTACCTACCACGACCTGTGGGAGCTCCCATATAGTTTACTAATTTTGTATAGTTTACTTTTTGTACTTTTATTCATGTTCTGTATTTGATTCTGTGGCCCTTCCCAATGATTGATTAGGTGACGGCTTTCTTAAGGCAAGGCATGACGATGTAATTACACAGGGGAAGTCTGAGTACCCGATAGTGTGTCGTTTTACTGAATTGGTTATTAATGAATGTTTGCATGGTTCAGGTACTATGGCTCCTCGTCGAAAGAACGCAACCAAATATTCCTCACCTACTGAGTCTCAATCGGAAGGCCATAATGTTTCTGAATCTAGTAGTTCGGAGGTACATATTAATGTTACACCTGACGATCATCCACCTCGAGCTACTAGATCCAGATCAGCGAGAGCTATTCTCCAGGACACTCATCCCCAGTCTGAAGAGTGAGGTAGTAGTTTCGGTATCGGTGAGGAATCGGGAAGTAAATCTAATGCTGTTTCGGGAAGCCAGTCGGATGATGGTTCGGGAGGCAATGGAGAGTCTGAAAGTGGCTCTCAGGAAGATGCAACCACATCACCACCTGCGGTAAATACAAAAGCTGAGACTGGAGTATAGGAGGAGGAAGATGTTGTAGATGAGGATATATAAATCACCATTGATGATACCATGGTCCAGTATATTCACATCCATGAATATGATCCCACGGTAAGACAACATCTGATTGACTGTTTCCATTCCATGTGGACTGTGAACCGGTCCGAAGAATTTTTCAACAATGGTATTGTAAACAAGACCGGTAGCTTCAAGAGGCGAGCAATCATACCTGAAACTAGAGTGGTGGTAGCTGATATGAAAGCATTCCTTGGAATTTATTGAATATTTCAGCTTCATCAGTTCATCTGGATGAATAATGCACCTGGAGAATACTCTAGTCACCTGACCAGAGAGTTTTATTCATCTTATGCAGCTACACTGATGAACTTTGTTGCGGAAACAGAGACAACTAAACGAGGACAAAAAGACATTGCCAGTACCTGGGGTCCGCTCAACTCAATTATGGTTTGGGGTAAATCGATAGATATTTCTGAGGCTATTATTAATAGGCCCCGGAATACATAGCACCAGCCTCAGTTGGCCTTTTTGAGGGTAAGCATCATTCGGTCACCAGTGATACTGAGATGGAGGTTCAGAGTTCTAGAGAGCGGGTCTTGCGCTGGATTGCGAGGCAAATTGTTGTACATGGTGAGAATGCAGCTTGGGTGACAGGAACGCCAATACTCATTACTAAAGCATCCCTATCTTTTCCAGCCAAGGTGAGGTGGGCGGTTGTCCGTGCACAATTGAGACCTACATGTAATGATAACACCATGTCTCCTTCATTGGCATCTTTGGTAGCTTGCCTCATGGCTGGTTACCAAGTAAAAGTAAGGTGGATCATAGCGACTGAGATGAGAGATAGGGCATTAAATGAGAGAGTCGGGCTTCCATTTCCCTGTCTGATAAGGAAATTGTGTATACAAGCAGGCATTCCCCCAAAAAGGCTAATTGACAGATGGGGTGAAGCATTCAGATTCACCCAGGCCTCTAAAATCAAAGATGTCGATAACCATCTCTTTGGTGCGAAATCTGGTGTTGTGGGTTCTTTGGCAGTTGTCCCTCATGTACCACTTGACATTCCACATGCGGATAGAGGGCCAGAACATGGAGAATCATCCCAGCCATCTACAGAGGCACCACCACCACTAGCTTCAGCCTCACAGGCTCCAGGTACCTTTGTCACTATTTCTATGCTTTTTCTTGAAAAATTGGTTGCAGATCAGCGCCAGACCAGGACCCTAGTCGACCAGATTGTACATCGGATGCACCAGCTAATAGAGAGAGATGTGTTAGCTGCAAAGAAAGAGATAAAAGATGAGATGCGAAAGGAGATGGTTGTCATAAAAGACATGATGGATGGCTTGGAGATACTTGTCCAGGACCGATTCCAGGCTGTCGGGTCAGTAGATAATAAAGAGTTCAAGTCATAATTGGCCGAGATACGAGCTCAGGTTGCAAAACTAGCTGAAAAGCCAGTACAGGTGCCCACTCCGGTCATGCCAGAGTCGTTGATGCAATTGCTCAATCAAGCACCCTTCACGCAATCACTTGACGATTTCTGGGGTGAAATACCCAAGAGTAAGTTTAGCAAGAGAAAACACAAGGCCGAAGAGTTTGATGAGGAGTTGTCTGCCAACCTATCTATGGAGGAGAGAAGGCAACAAAAGAAAGCCCGCAAGGCATCAAGAAAGGAAGCTAGAAAAAAAGAAGCAATTGAGCAACAACAACGAGATGCAGTTTTAGCTGGAGCTACTAGTAGCGGAGTACCTATCCCGGTGAGTGGTAGCCAGCCTGATCCTGCGCTAGTTTCTGAGAGTGCACCCGTTGATAAGGGTGTCAACGCTGATTCGACTACCGGCGCCTAGAGCGCCGCAGGTATGACCCCTCCTAATAGCCCTGTTTTATTCTTCGTCATTTACTTTGAGGGCAAAGTATCTTTGTTTGGGGAGGGGGTGGTGAGCAACCGGTCATTCTAGCTGTTAGGATGAATGGAGGTGACTCTGTGTTTATTGTAAAACCTTAGATGACTTTGTTTTTGTTGTGGTAAAAATATGAAGTGTTTGTGTGTTGAGCTGTGCAGCAGCTAGTAAAAAAATGAGGACCTTAATCTGAAATTTGACTGTTAGGATCTTTAGATTACATCTTAAATACTTACATGTTGAACATTGCTAGTCTGATAAATAAATTGGTGAACCAAGAAACTGGAGAATGTAGTCATGTGTCATGTGTCCGTGTGAGTTTTGCTCGAAGTCTAACGCTAGGAGTAGAAACTAGAACTTGCCCGAGTATTCTTTCTTAGTTATGAGAATAACCAGATAGAAGAGGATCATTAGGCCATTCTTGTTAAGCCATTAAAAACCAAGAAATAAAACAATTAAATAAAAAGCTTATCACTTGAACCCGATTTGAGCCTAAAAATCAGTCTTTGTTCTTACCAGTAAATATCATATCCTTGGGTATCCGAAGATACGATGTCACAACTCAGGCCAAAAGCCTAAGTTGAGGGTGATTAAAATCCAAGCAGAAAGAAGAAGTGACAAAGAAGGTTCAACCAGTGAGCTGAATGCATATAAAAAAATAATGAAGAAAAAGATAAAAGAAAAGAAAAGAAAATAATGGCGGCTGGGATGTGCTGAAATGAAGAAAAAGAGGGAATCGCTCAAAAAAGAGTTGTGTGCAAAGAAACTTTGGAGAACCAAAGGACTAGTCACTCACAAACCCAAATATCCATTCCCTAGCCTGAGCCTATGTTACAAGCCAATAAAGTCTTACAGTGATCCTATTCTGGGTGTTTGAAAGATAGAGCATAGAAAATAAGGGCAAGCCTATGGTAGTTTGTTTTTAGTGGTAGAAGTTCTTTGAGAGTGCGAGCATAGTACCTAGTCCCAATTATCATGAGTGAGGGACTTCTTTGGTGTGAGGACACAGTGATTGCATTCGAGAGTAGATTGTGGTAGCTGATAGTTCACAGGCATAAGCATGATCGACTGTGAGTAATGAGATGTCATATATTGATCTTTGCATGTTAGATTCATGGTTTTGGATAAAAATTCTGTTTGAGATGGCTGTTGCATAGTTTCAAAAGTGTTTGAATGATTTGAGGGCTGAATGTATTGTTTTCTCATCACTTGAGGACAAGTAATGGTTCTAAGTTGAGGGAGTTGATGTGCCGCGAAATCTTGGCACATTTGATGCTTGAAAAATAAGAATTAATACTGGAATCGAGTTTTTTATGTGGATATAATGTGTTTGGTAGTGTTTGTACAGGTGAAACAAATGGAAGTGAAAGAAGATAGAAAAGATGAAAATTCAGTGAAAATGGAAGTGAAGACCACAGACGACCTTACGGGCCGTGATCTTTACTATGGATCATGGAGATGATCGTGGAGTTGAACCAGTGTTGAGGGTTGGAGGAACTGAACGAGGATTAAACCAAGTGAAGACCACGAACAACCTCACGAGTTGTAGTCCTCACAACGGTCTGTGGTTCGAGTCGTGAAGATGAGCAAATGAATGGGAAATGAAAAGTTGAAAAAGGAATTGACCAAGGGAAGACCACATACAACTACACGGACCATGGTCATTGTCACGAGTCGTGGTGGTGTCCGTGGTAATGATACAGTGAAGGGGCATTGGAAAGTTGAAGAGGGAATTTATCAAGTGTAGACCACAAACAACTATAGGGACCGTGGTCATTGTCACGAGTCGTGGTGGTGTCCGTGGTAATGATACATTGTACATGTCTTGAAGAACCAGTTTTGGATGAGTCCAAGTGAAAACCACGAAGGGTTTCACGGATCGTGAAGCCCTTGACGGGTCATGAAGGGTCCGACAGTTCAGTCCTACTTCGAGTAGGACTCTTTTTAAAAACACTTTATTTAAATTAATTAGGTCGATTTTTAGTTTTTATCTTGTCTTCCCTTGAACGACGAACAAAGTTTCCATTATTATTTAGCTTTTGGTTTCGACAGATTAACATCAATTAAGTTTGAACGTTGAATTTCGGTTCTTGAATTAAAGTGCTATCGATTTGATTATCTTTGTAAGTATTCTCTTATCATGTTTTCATTTCATACTTCTGCAAGTTTATGTGAAATCATGAGTGGCTAAATACCACAACTGGGTTTGTGGGGTCTATGATGTAATTCTAATTGTAATTTCGTAAAACGAGTGAAAGGCGATTTATGTTTACAAATTGTAATTTAACTTTCGTTATTCATGTATACTGATGAGTGCACGCATTAGAGTGAGCCTGTATCTATCATTTGTTCGGGAGAAAAATGATAGTTAGTAAAAAGTTAAATTAACCTAACGAAATGGAGTCAAAGTTCGAGTTCGAGAGAAAAGAACTTTGACACTATTGAAAGAGAGGGTAAAACTTATAACACTCTTGGATCGAGAGGACCTGAGTGAATATTATCTTATTAGACTGAGAAGTGTCAGATATAGTTAGCTCGCATTTAGTTTGGAGATATAAATTGCCTGAAACTCAACTACGGAAGAACATTAGATGCAACGTTATGGTGAACACAATCTTGGTTTCATTTAATTATCGAAACAACTTTAGAACTAATATTATGTTAATTGTTGAATAAGATCTTAATTAATAACTTTGGTTACTTGAACATTATCGATAAACCCATTTTACTTTCCATAACTGTTTCTTTAGGAAATAATAACTATATTTGAGTAAAACGTGATAGTGAAATCATTTCTGTAAATAAATTCTATGTGGGATCGACCTCAACTCACGTTGAGTTCGATAACTTGACTTCGACCGTTTATATCTCTTAATTGAGGTGTAAATTTGGACGTATCAATATTCTAAGGTGACTGGTGCGATTCGATAATTTTTTGAGGTGTTTTTATTTCTTTTTCTTTATTTTTATATTTTTTAGATATTTACGAATTAAAATTTAATATTTTCCGGGCAGTAACGAAAAAAATTGCAAAATTTTGATATTTTATTCGTATCAATATTCTAAGGTCACTGGTGTAATTCGAGATTTTTTTGAGCTGTTTTTATGTCTTTTTCTTGATTTTTTATTTTTCGGACGTTTACGAATTAAAAATTTTGGTATTTTTTGGGCAGTCACAAAAAAATGTGAAATTTTTATATTCTATTTGTATCGATATTCTAAAGTGACTGGTGCGATTGGGGAATTTTTTTGAGGTGTTTTTACGTCTTTTTCTTGATTTTTATATTTTTCGAACGTTTACGAATTAAATTTTTTGATATTTTCGGGTAGTCACGAAAAAATATGAATTTTTTTTATTTTATTCGTATCAATTTTCTAAGGTGACAGGTGCGATTCGGGAAGTTTTTGAGGTGTTTTTATATCTTTTTCTTGATCTTTATATTTTTAGGACGTTTACGAATTAAATTTTTTGATATATTTCGGGCAGTCACGAAAAAATATGAAATTTTTATATTTTATTCGTGTCGATATTCTAAGGTGAGTTGTGCTATTCAGGAATTTTTTGAGGTGTTTTTATTTCTTTTTCTTGATTTTTATATTTTTTGAACGTTTACGAATTAAATTTTTTGATACTTTTAGGGCAGTCACGAAAAAATGTGAAATTTTAATATTTTATTCGTATCGATATTCAAAGGTGACTGGTGAGTTTCGCAAATTTTTTGAGGTGTTTTTATATCTTTTTCTTGATTTTTATATATTTTGCACATTTACGAATTAAAAATTTTATTATTTTCGGGCAATCACAAAAAAATGTGAATTTTTTTTATTCGTTTCGATATTATAAGGTGACTAGTGTGATTCAGGATTTTTTGAGGTGTTTTTATGTCTTTTTCTTGATTTTTATATTTTTCGGACGTTTACGAATTAAAATTTTTGATACTTTTTTGGCAGTCACGAAAAAATGTGACATTTTGTTATCCTATTCGTATCGATATTCTAAGGTGATTGGTGCGATTCAGAAATTTTTTTGAGGTGTTTTTATGTCTTTTTCTTAATTTTTATATTTTTCGAACGTTTACGAATTTAATTTTTTGTTATTTTTCGAGCTTTCACGAAAAAATGTGAAATTTTTAAGTTTTATTCGTATCAATAGTCTAAGGTGACTGGTGCAATTCAGGAATTTTTTGAAGTGTTTTTAAGTCTTTTTCTTGATTCTTTTATTTCTCGGACGTTTAAGAATTAAAATTTTTGATATTTTTCGGACAGTCACAAAAAATGTGAAATATTAATATTTTATTCGTATCGATAATCTAAGGTGACTGATGCTATTCGGTAATTTTTTGAGGTGTTTTAATTTCTTTTTCTTGATTTTTATATTTTTCGAAGGTTTACAAATTAAAAATTTTGATATTTTTCGGACAGTCACAAAAAAATGTGAAATTTTGATATTTTATTCGTATGGATATTCTAAGGTGACTGGTGCGATTCGGGAATTATTTGAGGTTTTTTCTGTCTCTTTCATGAAATTTTGATATTCTATTCATATCGATATTCTAAGGTGACTGGTGCGATTCTGATATTTTTTGACATATTTTTGTGTCCTTTTCTTGATTTTTATAATTTTCGGACGTTTATGAATTAATTTTTTATTATTTTTCGGCCAATCACGAATAATGTGTATTTTTGATATTTTATTTGTATCGATATTCTAAGGTGACTAGTGCGATTTGAGAATTTTCGAGAGTGTTTTTATGTCTTTTTCTTGATCTTTTTATACATTTCAAATGTTTACGAATTATAATGTGAAATTTTAATATTTTATTTTTATCGATATTCTACAGTGACTTGTGCGATTCAGAAACTTTTTGTGGTGTTTTTATGTGTTTTTCTTGATTTTTATATTTTTCGAACATTCAAAATTTAAAAAATTGATATTTTCGAGGCAGTCACGAAAAATTGTAGAATTTTGATATCTTATTCGTATCGATATTCTATGGTGACTCATGCGATTCGAGAATTTTTTGAGGTGTTTTTCTGTCTTTTTCTTATTTTTTATATTTTACGGACGTTTACGCATTAAAATCTTTGATATTTTTCGGGCGGACAAGAAAAAATGTAGAATTTGAATATTTTATTTGTATCGATATTCTAAGGTGACTGGTGTGCGATTCTCAATTTTTTCAAATGTTTTTGTGTATTTTTCTCTATTTTTATATTTTTTGGACGTTTACAAATTAATTTTGATATTTTTCGGGCAGTCACAAAAAAATGTGAAATATCTATATTTAATTTGTATGGATATTCTAAGGTGACTGGTGCGATTCTGAATTTTCTGAAGTGATTGTATGTCTTTTTCATGATTTATATATTTTCTGACGTTTGCGAATTAAAATCTTTGATATTTTTCAAGCTATCACGAAAAAAATGTGAAATTTTGATATTTTTTCCATATCGATATTCTAAGGTGACAGGTGCGATTAGAGAATTTTTTGATGTGTTTTTATGTCTTTTTCTTGATTTTTATATTTTTCAGACGTTTACGAATTAAAATTTTTGATATTTTTCGGGCAGTCATGAAAAAATGTGAATTTTTATATCTTATCTGTATCGATATTTTAAGATGACTGGTGCGATTCATAAATTTTTTGAGGTGTTTTTATGTCATTTATTTTTATTTTTATATTTTTTGGACGTTTATGAATTAAAATTTTTGATATTTTTTGGGCAGTAACGAAAAAATATTAACTTTATAGATTTTATTTGTATCGATATTCTAAGGTGACTGGTGCAATTCAGGAATTTTTGATGTGTTTTTATGTCTTTGTCTTGATTTTTATATTTTTCGGACGTTTACGAATTATAATTTTTGTTATTTTTTGGGCAGTCACGAAAAAATGTGATATTTTTATATTTTATTCGTAACGATATTCTAAGGTGACAGGTGCGATTCTGGAATTTTTTGAGGTGTTTTTATGTCTTTTACTTGATTTTTATATTTTTCAGACGTTTAAAAATTAATTTTTTTATTTATTTATAGGGCAGTAACAAAAAAATGTGAAATTTTGATATCTTATTCGTATCGATATTCTAAGGTGACTGGTGCGACTCGGGATTTTTTCGAGGTGTTTTTATGACTTTTTCTAGATTTTTAAATTTTTCGGACGTTTAGAAATCAATTTTTTTGATATTTTTCTCGAAGTCACGAAAAAATGTGAAGTTTTTATTTTTTATTCGTATCAATATTCTAAGGTGATTGGTGTGCTTCGGGAATTTTTTGATATGTTTTTATCTCATTTTCTTGATTTTTATATTTTTCGGACATTTACGAATTAATTTTTTTTATATTTTTCAAACAGTCACGAAAACATGTGAAATTTTGATACTTTATTCATATTGATATTCTTAGGTGACTGGTACGGTTCGGTAATTTTTCGAACGCGTATGAATTAATATTTTTGATATGTCTAGAGCAGTCAAGAAAATATGTGAATTTTTGATATTTTATTCGTATGGATATTCTTTGGTGACTTGTGTGATTCGGGAAATTTTGAGGTGTTTTTATGTCTTTTCTTGATTTTTATATTTTCAAACGTTTATGAATTAAAATATTTTATATTTTTTGGGCAATCATGAAATATGTGAAATTTTGATATTATTTTTTTATCGATATTCTAAGGTGATTTGTGCGATACGAGAATTTTTTGAGGTGTTTTTATATCTTTTTCTTGATTTTTGTATTTTTTAGACATTTATGAATTAAATTTTTTGATATTTTTCGGCCACTCACAAAAAATGTGATATTTTTATATTTTATTTGTATCGATATTCTAAGGTGACCGGTGCTATTCGAGATATTTTTGAGGTGTTTTAATGTCATTTTCTTGTTTTTAATATTTTTCAAACGTTTACGAATTTAAATTTTGATATTTTTTCGGGTAGTCACAAAAAATGTGAAATTTTGATACTTTATTCGTATCGATATTCTATGGTGACTGGTGCGATTTGAGAATTTTTTGTGGTGTGTTTATGTCTTTTCCTTGATTTATATATTTTTTTAACGTAAGAATTAAAAATTTTGATATTATTCGGCAGTCACGAAAAAACGTGAAATTTTGAAATTTCATTCGTATCGATATTCTAAGGAGACTTGTGCTATTCGAAAAAAATTTGACGTCTTTTTATATTTTTTACTTGGTATTTATATTTTTCGAACGTTTACGAATTAAAGTTTGTTATATTTTTTGGGCATTCACGAAAAATTATAGACTTTGATATCTTATTCGTATCGATATTCTCAGGTGACTGGAGCGATTTGAGAATTTTTTGAGGTGTTTTTATGTATTTTCTTAATTTTCATATTTTTCAAACGTTTACGAATTAAGTTTACTTCATTTTTTTCGGGCAGTCACAAAAAAAATGTGAAATTTTGGTATTTTATTTGTATCGATATTCTTAGGTGACTGATTCAATTCGGGAATTTTTTGAGTTGTTTTTATGTCTTTTTTTATATTGTTATATTTTTCGGACGTTAACGAATAAAAAAATTTGAAATTTTTTGGGTAGTCACGAAAAAATATGAAATTTTGATATTTTATTCGTATCGATATTCTAAGGTAACAGGTGCAATTCAGGAACTTTTTGAGGTATTTTTATTTCTTTTTCTTTATTTTTATATTTTTCGAACGTTTACGAATTAATTTTTTTTTTCTGGCAGTTACGAAAAAATGTGAAATTTTCATATTTTATTCATATTGATATTCTAAGGTGACAGGTGCGATTTGGGAATTTTTTTTTTTTTTTTTTTTTATATTTTTTGGACGTTTATGAATTAAAATTTTTGAAATTTATTGGGCAGTTATGAAAGAACGTGAAATTTTGATACTTTATTCATATCGATATTCTAAGGTGACTGGTGTTATTCGGGAATTTTTTAGGTGTTTTTATATCTTTTTCTTGATTTTTCTATTTTTTCGAACGATTACGAATTAAATTTTTAATATTTTTCGTGTAGTCTCCAAAAAATGTGATATGTTGATATTATATTTGTATCGATATTCTAAGGTGACTGATGTGATTTGAGAATTTTTAGAGGTGTTTTTAAGTCATTTTAGTGATTATTACATTTTTCGGACGTTTACGAATTAAAATTTTTGATATTTTTCAGGCAGTCAAGAAAAGATGTGAAATTTTGATATTTTATTCGTATCGGTATTCTATGGTTACATGTGCGATTTGGGAAACTTTTTCGGTGTTTTTATATCTTCTTCATGACTTTTATATTTTTCAAAAGTTTTCGAATTCAAATTTTTGATATTTTTCTGGCAGTCACGAAAAATGTGAAATTTTGATATTTTTTTCGTATCGATATCCTAAGGTGACAGGTACAATTAAGGAATTTTTTGAGGTGTTTTTATGTCTTTTTATTAATTCTTATATTTTTCGGACGTTTAAATATTAAAAAAATTGATATTTTTCGGGCTATCACGAAAAAAATTGAAAATTTAATATTTTATTCTTATATTTTTTTCCAGACGTTTACAAATTAAATTTTTTTGATATTTTCTAGGAAGTAACGAAAAAATGTGAAAACTTGAGATTTTATTCATATCAATTTTCTAAGGAGACTGGTGCGATACAGGATTTTTTGAGGTATTTTTATGTCTTTTTTCTTAATTTTATATTTTTCACACGTTTACGAATTAAAAATTTTGATATTGTTTTGGGCAATTATGAAAAAATGTGAAATTCTGATATTTTATTCATATCGATATTCTAAGGTGACAAGTGTCATTTGGGAATTTTTGTCTTTTTCTTGATTTTTATATTTTTCAAACGTTTGCGAATTAAAATTTTTGTAATTTTTTGGGGCGTCATGAAAAAATGTGAAATTTTGATATTTTTTAGACGTTTACGAATTGATGTTTTTTATATTTTTCTGGCAGTCACGAAAAAATGTGAAATTTGATATTTTATTTGTATCGATATTCTAAGGTTACATGAGCGATTGGGAAATTTTTTGAGGTATTTTTATGTCGTTTTCTTGATTTTAAAATTTTCAGACATTTATGAATAATTTTTTTTGATATTTTTTGGGCAGTGACGAAAAATGTGATTTTCAGATTTTATTCGTAGCGATATTTTAAGGTGACAGGAGCGATTCAGGACTTTTTTTAGGTGTTTTTATGTCTTGTTCTTAATTTTTATATTTTTTGAACGTTTAAGAATTTTATTTTTTGATATTTATCGGGAAATCTTGAAAAAATGTGAAATTTTGATATTTTATTCGTATCGATATTCTAAGATAACTAGTGCGATTCGGGAAATTTTTGTGGTGTTTTATGTCTTTTTCTTAATTTTTATATTTTTCGGACGTTTACGAGTTAATATTTAAGATATTTTTCGCGCGGTCACAAAAAAAATGTAAAATTTTGATATCTTATTCATATCGATATTCTATGGTGATTGATGCGATTCAGGAATTTTTCGAGGTGTTTTTATGTCCTTTCTTGATTTTTATATTTGTCGAACGTTTGAGAATTAAAATATTTGATATTTTTTGGGCAGTTACGAAAAACTGTGAAATTTTGATATTTTATTCATATTGATATTCTAAGATGACAGGTGCGATTCAGGAACTTTTAGAGGTGTTTTTATGTCTTCTTCTTGATTTTTTTTCGGACGTTTAGGAATTAATTTTTTTGATATTTTTCAGGCAGTCACGAAAAAATGTGAATTTTTTATATTTTATTCATATCGATATTCTACGGTAAAAGGTGCGATTCGATATTCTTATGTCTTTTTCTTAATTTTTATATTTTTCAGACGTTTATGAATTATAACTTTTGATATTTTTCTGGGAGTCCAATAAAATTGTTAAATTTTGATTTCTTATTCGTATCGATATTCTAAGGTTACAGGTGCAATTAAAAAAAAAATTCAGGTGTTTTTATGTCTTCTCCTTGATTTTTATATTTTTCGGACGTTTAAAATTAAAATTTTTGATATTTTTCAAGCAGTTACGAAAAAATGTGTAATTTTGATATTTTATTCATATCGATATTCTAAGGTGACATGTGCGATTATGTAATTTTTTTAGTTGTTTATATGTATTTTTCTTAATTTTTATATTTTTAAAACGTTTACAAATTAAAGTTTTTGATATTTTTCGGGTAGTCACTAAAAAATGTGAAATTTTGATATTTTATTCGTATCGATATTTTGAGGTGACAAGTGCGATTCGTGAAGTTTTTGAGGTGTTTTTATATCATTTACTTGATTTTTATATTTTTCAGACGTTTACGAATTAAAAATTTTGTTATATTTCGTGCAGTCATGAAAAATGTAAATTTTTGATATTTTATTCACATCGATATTCTAAGGTGATATGTGCGATTCGAGAATTTTTTGAGGTGTTTTTGTGTCTTTTTTTTATATATTATTCAGACGTTTATGAATTAAAAAAATTTGATATTTTTTCGGGCAGTCATGAAAAAATTTGAAATGTTGATATTTTATTCGTATCAACATTCTAATATGACAGATGCGATTCATGATTTTTTTATGGTGTTTTTCTTTCCTTTTCATAATATTTATATTTTTCGGACTTTTACGAATTAAAATTATGGATTTTTTTCGGGCAGTCACGAAAATATGTGAAATTTTGATATTTTATTCGTATTGATATTTCAAGGTGACTGGTGCGATTTGGCAATTTTTTGAGTTGTTTTTATTTCTTTTCTTGATTCTTATATTTTTCGAGAATTCACGAAAAAAGTAAATTTTTGATATTTTATTTGTATTGATATTCTAGGTGACAGGTGCGATTCGACAATTTTTTGAGGTGTTTTTATTTATTTTTCTTGATTTTATATTTTTCGGACGTTCACGAATTAATTTTTTAAAATTTTTTCGGGCAGTCACGATAAAATAAGAAATTTTGATATTTTATTCGTATTGATATTCTAAGGTGACAGGAGCGATTCAGGAATTTTTTGAGGTGTTTTTATGTATTTTTCTAATGTTTACATTTTTTGGACGTTTACGAATTAAAAATTTTGATATTTTTCGGGCAGTCACTAAAAAATGTCAAATTTTGATATTTATTCGTATCAATATTCTTAGGAGATTGGTGCTATTCGGAAATCTTTTGAGGTGTTTTTATCTCTTTTTCTAGATTTTTTTAATTTTTTGAATGTTTACGAATTAAAATTTTTGATATTTTTCTAGTAGTCATGAAAAAATGACAAGTTTTGATATTTTATTCGTATAGATATTCTAAGGAAACTGGTGCGATTCGTGATTTTTTGAGGTGTTTTTATATTTTTTTCTTGATTTTAATATTTTTTGGACGTTAACGAATTAGAGATGTTATTTGTTTCGATATTCTAAGGTGTCTGGTGCGATTTGTAAATTTTTTGAGGTATTTTTATGTCTTTTCTTGATTTTTATATTTTTTGGACGTTTACGAAATAATTTTTTTCATATTTTTCAAGAAGTCACAAAAAAATGTGAAATTTTGATATTTTTTCCGAACGTTTAGAAATTAAAAATTTTGATCTTTTTTGGGTAGTGACGAAAAAATCACAAATTTTGATATTTTATTAGTATTGTTATTTTAAGGTGACAGGTGCGATTTGGAAATTTTTTGAGGTGTTTTTAATTCCTTTTCTTGAATTTTATATTTTTCGGGCAGTCAGGAAAAACTGTTAAATTTTGATATCCTATTCGTTTCGATATTCTAAGATGACTGGTGCTATTCGGATTTTTTTTGAAGTGATTTTATGTCTTTTTCATGATTTTTAAATTTTTCGAACGTTTATGAATTAAATTTTTTTTTATCTTTCAAGCTGTCACGAAAAAAATTGTCATTTTGATATTTTATTCGTATCAATATTCTAAGTTGACAAGTGCGATACCGGAATTTTTTGATGTATTCTTATGTCTTTTCTTGATTTTTATATTTTTTTGACGTTTACGAAATAAATTTTTTTATATTTTTCAAGAAGTCACGAAAAAATGTGAAATTTTGATATTTTTGCCGAACGTTTAGAAATTAAAATTTTTGATCTTTTTTGGGTAGTCACGAAAAAATCTCAAATTTTGATATTTTATTTGTATCGATATTTTAACGTTACAGATGCGATTTTGAAATTTTTTGAGGTATTTTTAATTCCTTTTCTTGATTTTTATATTTTTTGGGCAGTCAGGAAAAACTATTAAATTTTGATATTCTATTCATTTTGATATTTTAAGGTGACTGGTGTGATTCGGAAATTTTTTAAGGTGATTTTATGTCTTTTTCATGATTATATATTTTCCGAACGTTTACGAATTAAATTTTTTTTTATCTTTCGGGCAGTCACGAAAAAAATTGTAATTTTGATATTTTATTCGTATCAATATTCTAGGTGACAAGTGCGATTCGGGAAATTTTTGAGGTGCTTTTATGTCTTTTTCTTGATTGTTATATCTTTCGGACGTTTATGAATTAAAATTATTGATAATTTTTGGGCAGTCACGGAAAAATATCAAATTATGATATTTAAATTATATCGATATTTTAAGACGACAGATGCGATTCGAGAATTTTTTATGGTGTTTGTACTTATTTTTCTTGATTTTTTTCAGGCAGTCACGAAAAAATGTGAAATTTTAATATACAATTCGTACCGATATTCTAATATGACTGGTGTGATTCTGGAATTTTTTGACCTATTTTTATGTCTTCTTCTTGATTTTAATATTTTTTTTCAGACTTTAGGAATTAAAATTTTTGTTATATTTTGGGCAATCACGAAAAAATATGAAATTTTATTTGTATAGATATTCTAAGGTGACAGGTGCGATTAAGGAATTTTTTGAGGGTGATTTTAAGTCCTTTTCTTGATTTGTATATATTTCGACGTTACTGAATTAAAATTTTTAATATTTTTCGGGCAACCCCGAAAAAATTTCAAAATTTAATATTTTATTCATATCGATATTCTAAGGTGACATATGTGATTCGGGAATTTTTTGAGGTGTTTTTATGTTTTTTTCTTAAGTTATATATTTTTTGAATGTTTACGAATTAAAATTTTTTATATTTCTCGCGCAATGACAAGAAAATGTAAATTTTTGATATTTTATTGGTGTCGATATTCTTAGGTGACTGGTGCGATTTGGGAATTTGTGGAGTAATTTCTTGAGTTTTATATTTTTTCGAACGTTTAGAAATTAAAATTTTTGATCTTTTTTGGGTAGTCACGAAAAAATTTCAAATTTTGATATTTTATTCATATCGATATTCTAAGGTGACATATGTGATTCGGAAATTTTTGATGTGTTTTTATGTTTTTTTCTTAAGTTATATATTTTTTGAATGTTTACGAATTAAATTTTTTTATATTTCTCGGGCAATGACAAGAAAATGTAAATTTTTTATATTTTATTGGTGTCGATATTCTTAGGTGACTAGTGCGATTTGGGAATTTTTGGAGTAATTTTCTTGAGTTTTATATTTTTTCGAACGTTTAGAAATTAAAAATTTTGATCTTTTTTGGGTAGTTACGAAAAAATCTCAAATTTTGATATTTTATTTGTATCGATATTTTAAGGTGACAGGTGCAATTTGGAAATTTTTTGAGGTGTTTTTAATTCCTGTTCTTGATTCTTATATTTTTCGGGCTGTAAGGAAAAACTGTTAAATTTTGATATTCTATTCGTTTTGATATTTTAAGGTAACTGGTGCGAGTCGGAAATTTTTTGAGGTGATTTTATGTCTTTTTCATGATTTTTATATTTTCCGATGGTTTACGAATTAAATTTTTATTATCTTTCGTTTGTCACGAAAAAAATTGTAATTTTGATATTTTATTCGTATCAATATTCTAAGGTGACAAGTGCGATTTGGGAATTTTTTGAGGTGCTTTTATGTCTTTTTCTTGATTTTTATATCTTTCGGACGTTTACGAATTAAAATTATTGATAATTTTCGGGCAGTCACGAAAAAATGTCAAATTATGATATTTTAATTATATCGATATTTTAAGACGACAGGTGCGACTCGAGAATTTTTTATGGTGTTTGTACGTATTTTTCTTAATTTTTTTCAGGCAGTCACGAAAAAATGTGAAATTTTAATATACTATTCGTATCGATATTTTAAGGTGACTGGTGCGATACGGAAATTTTTTGACCTATTTTTATGTCTTCTTCTTGATTTTAATATTTTTTTTCAGAATTTAGGAATTAAATTTTTTGTTATATTTTGGGCAATCACGAAAAAATATGAAATTTTATTTGTATAGATATTCTAAGGAGACAGGTGCGATTAAGGAATTTTTAGAAGTGTGATTTTAAGTCCTTTTCTTGATTTGTATATTTTTCAACCATTGCTGAATTAAAATTTTTAATATTTTTCGGGCAATCCCGAAATAATTTCAAATTTTGATACTTTATTCATATCGTTATTCTAAGGTGACATATGTGATTTGGGAATTTTTTGAGGTGTATTTATGTTTTTTTCTTAAGTTATATATTTTTTGAATGTTTAGGAATTAAAATTTTTTATATTTCTCGGGCAATAAAAAGAAAATGTAAATTTTTTATATTTTATTGGTGTCGATATTCTTAGGTGACTGGTGCGATTTGGGAATTTTTGGAATAATTTCTTGAGTTTAATATTTTTTCGAACGTTTAGAAATTAAAATTTTTGATCTTTTTTGGGTAGCCACGAAAAATCTAAAATTTTGATATTTTATTGGTATCGATATTTTAAGGTGACAGGTGCGATTTGGAAATTTTTTGAGGTGTTTTTAATCCCTTTTCTTGATTCTTATATTTTTCGGGCTGTAAGGAAAAACTGTTAAATTTTGATATTTTATTCGTTTTGATATTTTAAGGTGACTGGTGCGATTCGGAATTTTTTTGAGGTGATTTTATGTCTTTTTCATATTTTTTATATTTTCCGAACGTTTACGAATTAAATTTTTATTATCTATCGGGCATTCACGAAAAAAATTGTAATTTTGATATTTTATTCGTATCAATATTCTAAGGTGACAAGTGCGATTCGGGAAATTTTTGAGGTGTTTCTATGTCTTTTTCTTGATTTTTATATCTTTCGGACGTTTACGAATTAAAATTATTGATAATTTTTGGGCAATCACGAAAAAATGTCAAATTATGATATTTTAATTATATCGATATTTTAAGGCGACAGGTGCGATTTGAGAATTTTTTATGGTGGTTTTACTTATTCTTCTTGATTTTTTTCAGGCAGTCACGAAAAAATGTGAAATTTTAATATACAATTCTTACCGATATTCTAAGGTGACTGGTGCGATTCTGGAATTTTTTGACTTCTTTTTATGTCTTCTTCTTGATTTTAATATTTTTTTTCAGACTTTAGGAATTAAAATTTTTGTTATATGTTGGGCAATCACGAAAAAATATGAAATTTTATTTGTATAGATATTCTAAGGTGATATGTGCGATTAACGAATTTTTGGAGGTGTGATTTTAAGTCCTTTTCTTGATTTGTATATTTTTCGACGTTACAGAATTAAAATTTTTAATATTTTTTGGGCAATCCCAAAAAAATTTCAAATTTTGATATTTTATTCATATCGATATTCTAAGGTGACTATGTGATTCGAGAATTTTTTGAGGTGTTTTTATGTTTTTTTCTTAAGTTATATATTTTTTTGAATCTTTACGAATTAAATTTTTTGATATTTCTCGGGCAGTGACAAGAAAATGTAACTTTTTGATATTTTATTGGTGTCAATATTCTTAGGTGACTGGTGCGATTAGGGAATTTTTGGAGTAATTTTCTTGAGTTTATATTTTTTCAGAACGTTTAGAAATTAAAATTTTTGACCTTTTTTGGGTAGTCACGAAAAAATCTCAAATTTTGATATTTTATTTGTATCGATAGTTTAACGTGACAGGTGCGATTTTTAAATTTTTTGAGGTATTTTTAATTCCTTTTCTTGATTTTTATATTTTTTGGGCAGTCAGGAAAAACTATTAAATTTTGATATTCTATTCGTTTAGATATTTTAAGGTGACTGGTGCGATTCGAAAATTTTTTAAGGTGATTTTATGTCTTTTTCATGATTTTATATTTTCCGAACGTTTACGAATTAAAATTTTTTATCTTTCGGGCTGTCACGAAAAAATTTGTCATTTTGATATTTTATTCGTATCAATATTCTAAGGTGACAAGTGCTATTCGGGAATTTTTTGAGTTGTTTTTATGTCTTTTTCTTGATTTTTATATCTTTCGGACGTTTACGAATTAAAATTATTGATAATTTTCGGGCAGTCACGAATAAATGTTAAATTATGATATTTTAATTATATCGATATTTTAAGACGACAGATGCGATTCGAGAATTTTATATGGTATTTTTACTTATTTTTCTTGATTTTTTTAGGCTGTCACGAAAAAATGTGAAATTTTAATATACAATTCGTATCGATATTCTAAGGTGACTGGTGCGATTCGGGAATTTTTTGACCTATTTTTATGTCTTCTTCTTGATTTTAATATTTTTTTTTCAGACTATAGGAATTAAATGTTTTGTTATATTTTGGGCAATCACGAAAAATTATGAAATTTTATTTGTATCGATATTCTAAAGTGACATATGTGATTCGGTAATTTTTTGATGTTTTCTTTATTTTTTTCTTAAGTTATATATTTTTTTAATGTTTACGAATTAAATTTTTTGATATTTCTCGGGAAATGACAAGAAAATGTAAATTTTTGATATTTTATTGGTGTCGACATTCTTAGGTGACTGGTTCGATTAGGGAATTTTTGGAGTAATTTTCTTCAGTTTTATATTTTTTCGGAACGTTTAGAAATAAAATTTTTGATCTTTTTTGGGTAGTCACGAAAAATATCAAATTTTTGATATTTTATTTTTATCGATAATTTAAGGTGACAGGTGCGATTTGGAAATTTTTTGAGGTATTTTTAATTCCTTTTCTTGATTCTTATATTTTTCGGGCAGTCGGGAAAAACTGTTAAATTTTGATATTTTATTCGTTTCGATATTCTAAGGTGACTGGTGCGATTCGGAAATTTGTCTTTTTCATGATTTTTATATTTTCCGAACGTTTACGAATTAATTTTTTTTTATCTTTCGGCTGTCATAAAAAAAATTGTAATTTTGATATTTTAGTCGTATCAATATTCTAAGGTGACAAGTGCGATTCGGGAATTTTTTGAGGTATTTTTATGTCTTTTTCTTGATTTTTATATCTAACGGACGTTTAGGAATTAAAATTATTGATAATTTTCAGGTAGCCACGAAAAAATGTCAAATTATGATATTTTAATTATATCGATATTTTAAGGCGACAGGTGCGATTCGAGAATTTTTTGTGGTGTTTTTACTTATTCTTCTTGATTTTTTTCAGGCAGTTACGAAAAAATGTGAAATTTTAATATACAATTCGTATCGATATTCAAAGGTGACTAGTGCGATTCGGGAATTTTTTGACGTACTTTTATGTCTTCTTCTTGATTTTAATATTTTTTTTCGGACTTTAGGAATTAAAATTTTTGTTATAATTTGGGCAATCAAGAAAAAATATGAAATTTTGAAATTTTATTTGTATCGATATTCTAAGGTGACAGGTGCGATTAAAGAATTTTTTGAGGTGTGTTTTTAATTCCTTTTCTTGATTTATATATTTTTAGGCCGTTAACTAATTAAAATTTTTAATATTTTTCTGGCAATGACGAAAAAATTTCAAATTTTGATATACTATTCATATCGATATTCTAAGGTGACATAAGTGATTCGGGAACTTTTTGAGGTGTTTTTATGTTTTTTTCTTAAGTTACATATTTTTTGGACGCTTACGAATTAAAATTTTTGTTATTTCTCGGGCAACGACTAACGTAAATTTTTGATATTTTATTGGTGTCGATATTCTTAGGTGACTGGTGCGATTAGGGAATTTTTGGAGTAGTTTTCTTCAGTTTTATATTTTTTCCGAACGTTTAGAAATTAATTTTTTTTTACCTTTTTTGGGTAGTCACTAAAAAATCTGTGATTCGGGAATTTTTTATGGTGTTTTTCTGTCTTTTTCTTGATTTTTATATTTTTAGAACGTTTACGAATTAAAATATTTGATATTTTTCGGTCAGTTACGATAAATGTCAATTTTTGATATCTTATTCGTATCGATATTCTAAGGTGACGGGTACGATTCTGGAATTTATTGAGGTGTTTTTATGTCGTTTTCATGATTTTTATATATTTAGGACGTTTACGAATTAAATTTTTTGATATTTTTCGGGCAGTCATGAAAATTGTCAAATTTTTATTTTGTTTTCGTATCGATATTGTAAGGTGACTGGTATGATTCGGGAACTTCTTGAGTTGTTTTTATGTCGTTTTCATGATTTTTATATATTTAGGACGTTTACGAATTAAATTTTTTGATATTTTTCGGGTAGTCATGAAAATTGTCAAATTTTTATTTTGTTTTCGTATCGATATTGTAAGGTGACTGGTATGATTCGGGAACTTTTTGAGGTGTTTTTATGTCTTTTTCTTGATTTTTATATTTTTTGGTTGTTTAAAATTAAAATTTTTGATATTTTTCGGGTAGTCACGAAAAAATGTCAAATTTTGATATCCTATTCGTATCGATATTCAAAGGTTACTGGTGCCATTCGAAAATTTATTTGAGGTGTTTTTATGTCTTTTTCTTGATTTTTATATTTTTCAGACGTTTACGAATTAATATTTTTGTTATTTTTCAGGTGGTCAAGAAAAAATGTCAAATTTTTACATCTTATTCGTATCGATATTCTAAGATGACTGGTGAGATTTGGGAGTTTTTTGAAGTGTTTTTATGTCTTCTTCTTGATTTTTATATTTTTCGGATGTTCACGAATTATAATATTTGATATTTTTCGGGCATGCACGAAAAAAATGTTAAATTTTGGTACTTTATTTGTATCAATATTTTAAGGTGACTAGTGCGATTCGGGAATTTTTTGAGGTGTTTTAATGTCTTTTTCTAGATTTTTATATTTTTTGGACATTCAAAAATTAAAACTTTTGATATTTTTCAGGCAGCCATGAAATAATGTGAAATTTTGATATTTTATTAGTAACGATATTCTAAGGTGACTAGTGCGATTCAGGAACTTTTTGAGGTGTTTTTTATGCCTTTTCCTTGATTTTTATATTTTTCGAACGTTTACGAATTAAAATTTATGATATTCTTGGGGCATTCACGAAAAAATGTCAAAATTTGATATTCTATTCTTATCAATATTCTAAGGTGACTGGTGTGATTCGAGAATTTTTTGAGGTGTATTTTTGTCTTTTTCTTGATTTATATATTTTTTGGACATTTACGAATTAAAATTTTTGATATTTTTTGTGCTGTCACGAAAAAATGTCAATTTTTGATATTATATTTGTATTGATATTCTAAGGTTGCAGGTGCCATTCGAGAATTTTTTTTAGGTGTTTTTTTTATGTCTTTTTCTTAATTTTTATATTTTTCGGACGTTTACGAATTAAAAGTTTTGATATTTTCCTGGCAGTCACAAAAAAATGTCCAATTTTGATATATTATTTGTATCGATATTCTAAGGTGACTGGTGTAATTTGATATTTTTTTATGTCTTTTTCTTGATTTTTATATTTTTCTGACGTTTACAAATATAAATTTTTGACATTTTTTCGGGCAGTCACGAGAAATTTCAAATTTTGATATTTGATTCGTACCAATTTTCTACTGTTGTTGGTGCGATTCGGGAATTTTTGAGGATATTTTAATGTCTTTTTCTAGATTATTATATTTTCGGACATTTACGAATGAAATTTTTTGATATTTTCGATAAGTCACCTAAGAATGAGAAATTTTTATATTTTATTCATATCGATAGTCTAAGGTGACTGGTGTGATTCGAGAATTTTTTGAGGTGTTTTTATGTCTTTAACTTGGTTTTCATATTTTTCGAACATTTAGGAAATAATATTTTTGATATTTTAATTTTAGTTATGAAAAGATCTAAAATTTTGGTATTTTATTCGTATCGATATTCTTTGATGACTGGTGCATTCGAGAATTTTTTTGAGGTATTTTTATGTCTTTTTCTTGAATATTATATTTTTCGGACGTTTAAGAATTAAATTTTTTGATATTTTCGAGCAGTCACGAAAAATGTGAAGTTTTGATATTTTATTCGTATCGATATTCTAATTTGAAAGGTTCGATTCGGGATTTTTTTGAGGTGTTTTTATGACTTTTTTCTTGATTTCTATATTTTCGGAAGTTTAGAAATTAAAATTTTAAATATTTTTTGGGCTGTCATGGAAAAAGGTCAAATTTTTATATTTTTTTCGTATGGTTATTCTAAGGTGACTGGTGCGATTCAGGAATTTTTTGAGGTCTTTTTATGTCTTTTCCTTGTTTTTTATATTCTTCGGACGTTAATGAATAACTTTTTTTGATACTTTTCGGGTAGTCACGAAAAAATGCTAACTTTTGATATAAAATTTTTATCGATATTCTAAGGTGACTGGAGCGATGTAGGATTTTATTGAGGTGTTTTAAAGTCTTTTTTCTTGATTTTTTTTATTTTTATGACGCTTACGAATTAAATTTTTTGATATTTTTCGAGCATTCACGAAAAAATATGAAATTATGATATTTTTTTTGTATTGATATTCTAAAGTGACTGGTTTAATTCGGGAATTGTTTGAGGTGTTTTTATGTCTTTTTCTTGATTTTTATATTATTCGATCGTTAACGAATTTAAATTTTTTATATATTTCAGGCAGTCATGAAAAAATGTCAAATATTTATATCTTATTCGTATCGATATTCTAAGATGACTAGTGCGATTCGAGAATTTTTTTGTCTTTTTTTATTTTTATATTTTTCAGACGGTGAAGAATTAAAATTTTTGATATTTTTCGCGCAGTCATGGAAAATTGTCTAATTTTGATGTTTTATTCTTATAGATATTCCAAGGTGACTTGTGTGATTCAGAAATTTTTTGTGGTGTTTTTCTATCTTTTTCTTGATTTTTATATTTTTCGAACGTTTACGAATTAAAATATTTGATATTTTTCGAACAGTCCCGATAAATGTCAAATTTTGATATCTTATTCGTATCGATATTCTACGGTAACTCATACGATTCTGGAATTTATTGGGGTGTTTTTATGTCGTTTTCTTGATTTTTATATTTTTAGGACGTTTACGAATTAAATTTTTTGATATTTTTCGGGCAGTCATGAAAAATGTCAAATTTTTATTTTGTTTTCATATTGATATTATAAGGTGATTGGTATGATTCAGAAACTTTTTGAGGTGTTTTTATGTCTTTTTCTTGATTTTTATATTTTTTGAACGTTTACGAATTAAAATTTTTGATATTTTTCTAGCATTCATGAAATATATCAAATTTTGGTATTTTATTCTTATCGATATTCTAAGGTGACTTGTGTGATTTGGGAATTTTTTGTGGTGTTTTTATATCTTTTTCTTGATTTTTATATTTTTCAGTTGTTTAAGAATTAAAATTTTTGATATTTTTCGGGTAGTCACGAAAAAATGTCAAATTTTGGTATCCTATTCGTATCGATATTCGAAGGTCACTGGTGCAATTCGGGAATTTATTTGAGTTGTTTTTATGTCTTTTTCTTGATTTCTATATTTTCGGACTTTTACATATTAAAATTTTTGATATTTTTTGGGCAGTCAAGAAAAAATGTCAAATTTTTATATCTTATTCGTATCGATATTCTAAGATAATTGGTGCGATTTTGGAGTTTTTTGAGGTGTTTTTACGTCTTTTTCTTGATTTTTATATTTTTCGGACGTTTACGAATTAAAATTTTTGATATTTTTCGGGCAATCATGAAAAACTATTAAATTTTTGTACTTTATTTGTATCAATATTTTAAGGTGATTGGTGCGATTCGGGAAATTTTTGAGGTGTTTTAATGTCTTTTACTAGATATCTATATTTTTTGGACATTCAAAAATTAAAACTTTTGTTATTTTTCAGGCAGCCATGAAATAATGTGATAATTTTGATATTTTATTCGTATTGATATTCTAAGGTGACTAGTGCGATTCAGAAACTTTTAGAGGTGGTTTTATGCCTTTTCCTTGATTTTTATATATTTCAAACATTTACAAATTAAAATTTTTGATATTCTTGGGGCATTCACGAAAAAATGTCAAATTTTGATATCCTATTCGTATCGATATTCTAAGGTGACTGGTGCGATTCGAGAATTTTTTGAGGTGTTTTTATGTCTTTTTCTTGACTTCTATGTATTTTTCGGACTTTTACGAATTAAAATTTTTGATATTTTTTTGGCAGTCACGAAAAAATGTCCAATTTTGATATTATATTCGTATCGATATTCTAAGGTTGCAGGTGCCATTCGAGAATTTTCTTTAGGTGTTTTTTTTTATCTCTTTTTCTTGATTTATATATTTTTCGGACGTTTACGAATTAAATTTTTTGATATTTTGTGGGTAGTCACAAAAAAATGTCAAATTTTGATACATTATTCGTATCGATATTCTATGGTGACTGGTACGATCTGAGAATTTTTTGAGGTGTTTTTATGTCTTTTTCTTGATTTTTATATTTTTCTGGAGTTTACAAATTTAAATTTTTGAGATTTTTTCGGTCACTCACGAAAAAATTTCAAATTTTGATATTTGATTCGTATCGATATTCTACGGTTGCTGGTGCGATTCTGAAATTTTTGAGGAGATTTTTATGTCTTTATTTAGATTTTTATATTTTCGAACGTTTACGAATTGGATTTATTGAAATTTTTGGGAAGTCACCTAAAAATGAGAAATTTTGATATTTTATTCGTATCGGTAGTTTAAGGTGACTATTGTGATTCGAGAATTTTTTGAGGTGTTTTTATGTCTTTAACTTGATTTTCATATTTTTCGAACGTTTACAAATTAATATTTTTGATATTTTAATTTTAGTTAAGAAAAAATGTAAAATTTTGATATTTTATTCGTATCGATATTCTTTGGTGACTGGTGCATTTGGGAAATTTTTTGAGGTGTTTTTATGTTTTTTTCTTGATTCTTATATTTTTCGGACATTTAAGAATTAAAAGTTTTGATATTTTTCAAGCAGTCACGAAAAATATGAAATTTTGATATTCTATTCGTATCGATATTCTAAAGTGACTTGTGCAATTCGGGAGTTTTTGAGGTGTTTTTAAGTCATTTTTTTTATTTTCATATTTTTCGAACTTTTACGAATCAAATTTTGTGATATTTTTCGGACAGTCACTAAAAATGTGAAATTTTGATATTTTAATCGTATCGATATTCTAATTTGAAAGATTCGATTCGGTATTTTTTTGAGGTGTTTTTATGTCTTTTCTCTTGATTTTTATATTTTTCGGGCAGTCATGAAAAAAGAACAAATTTTTTATATTTTTTTCGTATCGTTATTCTAAGGTGACTGGTGTTATTCGGGAAATTTTTGAGGTTTTTTTATGTGTTTTCCTTGATTTTTATATTTTTCGAACCTTTATGAATAATTTTTTTTGATATTTTTCGGGTAGTCAAGAAAAAATGCGAAATTTTGATATTATATTTTTATCGATATTCTAAGGTGACTGGTGCGATTCAGGATTTTAGTGAGGTGTTTTAATGTCTGTTTTCTTGATTTTTTTATTTTTCAGATGTTTACGAATTAAATTTTTTAATATTTTTCGGGCATTCACGAAAAATGTGAAATTTTGATATTTTTTTCGTATCGATATTCTAAGGTGACTGGTTTAATTCGGGAATTGTTTGAGGTGTTTTTATGTCCATTTCTTGATTTTTATATTTTTCGATCATTTATGAATTTAAATTTTTGATATTTTTTAGGCAGTCATGAAAAAATGTCAAATATTTATATCTTATTCGTATTGATATTCTAAGATGACTGGAGCGATTCGGGAATTTTTTGAGGTGTTTTTTTGTCTTTTTTTATTTTTATATTTTTCGCGCAGTCATGAAAAAATGTCAAATTTGATATTTTATTCTTATAAATATTCTAAAGGTGACTTGTGTGATTCGAAAATTTTTTGTGGTGTTTTTCTGTCATTTTCTTGATTTTTATATTTTTCGAACGTTTACGAATTAAAATATTTGATATTTTCCCGACAGTAACGATAAATGTCAAATTTTGATATGTTATTCGTATCGATATTCTAAGGTAACTGGTACGATTCTGGAATTTATTGGGGTGTTTTTATGTCGTTTTCTTGTTTTTTTATATGTTTACGACGTTTACGAATTAAAATTTTTGATATTTTTCGGGCATTCATGAAAAATGTATAATTTTTATTTTGTTTTCGTATCGATATTCTAAGGTGATTGATATAATTCGGAAACTTTTTGAGGTATTTTTATCTCTTTTTCTGGAATTGTATATTTATCGAACGTTTAGGAGTTAATTTTTTTCATATTTTTCAAGCAGTCACGAAATATATCAAATTTTATATTTTATTCTTATCGATATTCTAAGGTGACTTGTGTGATTTGGGAATTTTTTGTGGTGTTTTTATATATTTTTTTTATTTTTATATATTTTTTTGTTTGTTTAAGAATTAAAATTTTTGATATTTTTCGGGTAGTCACGAAAAAATGTCAAAATTTTGGTATCCTATTCGTATAAATATTATAAGGTGACTGGTGCAATTCGGGAATTTATTTGAGTTGTTTTTATGTCTTTTTCTTGATTTTATATTTTCGGATGTTTACGAATTAAATTTATTGATATTTCTCGGGCAGTCATGAAAAAATGTCAAATTTTTATATCTTATTCGTATCGATATTTTAATATGATTGGAGCGATTTGGGAGTTTTTTGAAGTGTTTTTACGTCTTTTTCTTGATTGTTATATTTTTCGGACGTTTACGAATTAAAATTTTTGATAATTTTTGGGCCGTCATGAAAAAATGTTAAATTTTGGTACTTTATTTGAATCAATATTTTAAGGTGACTAGTGCGATTCGTGAATTTTTTGAGGTGTTTTACTGTCTTTTTCTTGATATTTATATTATTCGGACATTCAAAAATTAAAATTTTATATATTTTTCATACAGTCATGAAAAAATGTGAAATTTTGATATTTTATTCGTATCGATATTTTAAGGTGACTAGTGCGATTTAGGAACTTTTTGAGGTGTTTTTATGTCTTTTCCTTGATTTTTAAATTTTTCGAACGTTTACTAATTAAATTATTTAAAATTCTTCGGGCAGTTACGAAAAAATGTCAAATTTTGATATTCTATTCGTATCGATATTTTAAGGTGACTGGTGCGATTTGGGAATTTTTTGAGGTGTTTTTATGTCTATTTCTTGATTTTTATATTTTTCGGACGTTTACGAATTAAAATTTTCGATATTTTTTGGGTAGTTACGAAAAAATATCAAATTTTGATATTATATTCGTATCGATATTCTAAGGTTGTAGGTGCAATTCGGTAATTTTCTTTACGTTCCTTTTTTTTGTCTTTTTCTTGATCTTTATATTTTTCGGACGTTTACGAATTAAAATTTTTGATATTTTTCGGCAAATCATGAAAAAATGTCAAATTTTTATATCTTATTCGTATCGATATTCTAAGATGACTGGTGCGATTTGGGAGTTTATTGATGTGTTTTTATGTCGTTTTCTTAATTTTTATATTTTTCGGACGTTTACGAATTAAAATTTTTGATATTTTTCGAGCAGTCACGAAAAGATGTTAAATGTTGGTTCTTTATTTGTATCAATATTTTAAGGTGACTAGTGCGATTCGTGAATTTTTTGAGGTGTTTTAATGTCTTTTTCTTGATATTTATATTTTTCAGGCAGTTATGAAAATATGTGAAATTTCGATATTTTATTCGTATCGATATTCTAAGGTGACTAGTGTGATTCAGGAACTTTTTGAGGTGTTTTTATGTCTTTTCCTTGATTTTTATATTTTTTGAACGTTTACGAATTAAAAATTTTGATATTCTTCGGGCTGTCACGAAAAAATGTCAAATTTTGATATTCTATTCGTATCGATATTGTATGGTGACTGGTGCGATTCAGGAATTTTTTGATATGTTTTTATGTCTATTTCTTGATTTTTATATTTTTCGGACGTTTACGAATTAAATTTTTTGATATTTTTTGGGTAGTCACGAAAAAATTCCAAATTTTGATATTATATTCGTATTGATATTTTATGGTTGTAGGTGCCATTCGGGAATTTTCTTTAGATGTTTTTTTTATGTCTTTTTCTTGATCTTTATATCTTTCGGATGTTTACGAATTAAATTTTTTGATATTTTTCAGACAGTCACAAAAAAATGTCAAATTTTGATATCCCATTCATATCGATATTCTAAGGTGACTGGTGCAAATTTGAGAATTTTTTGAGGTGTTTTTATGTCTTTTTCTTGATTTTTATATTCTTCTGACGTTTACAAATTTAAATTTTTCAGATTTTTTTGGGCTGTCACGAAAAAATTTCAAATTTTGTTATTTTATTCGTATCGATATTCTATGGTTGCAGTTGCAATTCAGAAATTTTTGAGGAGATTTTTATGTCTTTATCTTGATTTTTATATTTTCGGACGTTTACGAATTAAATTTGTTGAAATTTTTGGGAAGTCACGTAAAAATGAGAAATTTTGATATTTTATTCGTATCGATAGTCTAAGGTGACTGGTGTGATTCGAGAATTTTTTGAGGTGTTATTATGTCTTTAACTTGATTTTCATATTTTTCGAACGTTTACGAATTAATTTTTTTGATATTTTAATTTTAGTTACGAAAAAATCTAAAATTTTGATATTTTATTCGTATCAATATTCTTAGGTGACTGGTGCATTCGGGAATTTTTTTGAGGTGTTTTTATGTCTTTTTCTTGATTCTTATATTTTTCGGACGTTAAAGAATTAAAATTTTTGATATTTTTCGAGCAGTGACGAAAATATGTGAAATTTTGATATTTTATTCGTATCAATATTATAATCCGACAGGTGCGATTCAAGATTTTTTTGTGGTATTTTTATGTCTTTTTCTTGATTTATATATTTTTTGGTCGTTTACGAATTAAAATATTTGATATTTTTCATCAGTTACTAAAAAATATCAAATTTAGATATTTTATTCGTGTCGATATTATAAGGTGACTGGTGTGATTCAGGAATTTTTTGAGGTGTTTGTATGTCATTTTCTTGATTTTTATATTTTTAGGACTTTTACGAATTAAAGCTTTTTATATTTATGCAGTCACGAAAAAATGTGAATTTTTTATATTTTATTCTTATCGATATTCTAAGGTGACTGGTTCGATTCGGGAATTTTTTGAGATGTTTTTATGTCTTTTTGTTGATTTTTATATTTTTCGAACGTTTACGTATTAAATATTTTGACATTTTTCTGGTAGTCACGAAAAAATGTGAAATTTTATTATTTTACTCGTATCGATATTCTAATGTGACTGGTGCGATTCAAGAAATTTTTAATGTGTTTTTATATTTTTTTCTTGATTTTTATATTTTCGGACGTTTACGAACTAAAATTTTTGATATTTTTTGGACAGTCACGAAAATTATTAAATTTTGATATTCTATTCGTATCGATATTCTAAGGTGACTGGTTCGATTAAAGATTATTTTGAGGTGTTTTTATGTATTTTTCTTGATTTTTATATTTTTAGGATGTTTACGAATTAAAATATTTGAGATTTTTCGGGTAGTCACGAAAGAATATGAAATTTTAATATTTTATTCGTATCGATATTCTTAGATAACTAGTGCGATTCGGGATTTTTTGAGGTGTCTTTATGTCTATTTCTTGATTTTTATATTTTCGGATGTTTACTAATTAAAATTTTTGATATTTTTCGGGTACTCGCGAATAAATGTGAAATTTTTATATTTTATTCGTATTGATATTCTAAGGTGATTGGTGTGATACGAGAATTTTTTGAGGTGTTTTAATGTCTTTTTCTTGATTTTTTTATTATTCGAACGTTTACGAATTAAAATTTTTGATATTTTTCGGTAGTCACGAAAAAATGTGATATTGTTATATCTTATTCGAATGGATATTCTAAGGTGACTGGTGCGATTCGGAATTTTTTTGAGGTGGTTTTATGTCATTTTCTTGATTTTATTTTTTTCAGACATTTACGAATTAAAATTTTTGATATTTTTCTGGCAGTCACGAAAAAATGTGTAATTTTGATATCTTATTCGTATCAATATTCTAAGGAGAATGGTGCGATACATAAATTTTTTGAGGTGTTTTTTTGTCTTTATATTGATATTTATATTTTTCGAACGTTTACGAATTAAATTTTTTGATATTTTTCGGACAGTGAAGAAAAAATGTGAAATTTTGATATTTTATTCGTATCGATATTATAAATTGACAAGTGCGATTTGGGAATTTTTTGAGGTGTATTTATGTCTTTTTCTTGATTTTATATTTTTCGTACGTATACGAATTAAAATTAGTAATATTTTTCGGGTAGTCACGAAAAAATGTAAAATTTTGATATTTTATTCGTATCGATATTCTTAGATGACAGGTGCAATTCGGTAATTTTTTTAGGTGTTTTTATGTTTTTTTTTTGTATTTTTATATTTTTCGAACGTTTACGAATTAAATTTTTTGATTTTTTTTGTGTAGCCACCAAAAAATATGAAATTTTGATATCCTATTAGAATAGATATTCTAAGGTGACTGGTGCAATTTGGGAATGTTTTGAGGTGTTTTTATGTCTTTTTCTTGATTTTTTTAATTTTTCGGACGTTTACAAATTAAATTTTTTGATATTTTTTGGGTAGTCACGAATAAATGTGAAATTTTAATATTTTATTCGTATCGATATTCTAAGGTGACAGGTGCGATTCCAAATTTTTTTGAGGTATTTTTATGTCTTCTTCTGTATTTTTATATTTTTCGAACGTTTACGAATTAAATTTTTTGATATTTTTCGTGCAGTCACGAAAAGATGTGAAATTTTGATATTTTATTTGTATCGATATTCTAAGGTGACTGGTGTGATTCGGGAATTGTTTGAGGTGTTTTTAGTTCTTTTTCTTGATTTTTATATTTTTCGGACGTTTACGAATTAAAATTTTTGATATTTTATTCGTATCGTTATTGTAAGCTTACGGGTGCGATTCGGGAATTTTTTGAGGTCTTTTTATGTCTTTTGCTTTATTTATATATTTTTTTAGACGGTTACGAATTAAATTTTTTGATATTTTTGAAGCTGGCACGAAAAAATGTCAAATTTTGATATGTTATTAGTATCGATATTCTAAGGCGACTGGTGCGATTCAGAATTTTTTTTATTTTTCGGACATTTACAAATTAAAATTTGTGATATTTTTCGAGCAGTCACGAAAAAATGTCAAATTATGATATTATATTCGTATCGATATTCTAAGGTGATTGGTGCGATTCGTGAATTTTTTGAGGTGTTTTTATTCTTTTTCTTGATTTTTATTTCCTATGAAAATCTGCAAAACTTTTTTTTTTCACAGAATTTTACCAAAAAATTCTTGCGAAATTTTAATATTTTTGCAAGTGAATTGTCAGAAATTTATATGCAGTTTTAAAATTCCCAAGTAATTTATTTGGGGATTTTAAAATATGCAGGTAATAATTACCTACAAAGGTTTTATCATCGGATTTTTTTGGCAGGAAAATCCGCTGGAAACTAGGTTACCTGCGAATTTTCATATAAAATCCGCAAATAAATCCCCATGTAATTTGCACTTTTCTGGTGGAGGCATGGTCTAAGAAGCTATTTTAAGAAAAGTTAAGTCAAGACTTGAAAACTATCTTGTGGAAGTTATGCTTAGCACCGAGTGGATATTGAATATGAGATGGAGGCTTTTACGTAGTAGAGTTCGGCTTTCGAATGGGAACCTTTTACGTAGTAGAGTTCGAGTTTCCCAAGTATATCTCATGAGATGAAAACCTTTTACGTAGTTGATTCCGGGTTTCTAGTAGCAATCTCTGTATCCCACAAACTATGTGCCCACATAGGTTGATTAGCTAGTGGATCCACCTAAGCTAAGATTTACCAGTTCTACCTTAGGCAAGTAGACCAACCCTTTTCAGTGTGGGAGACACCGGGGGATCATGTGATAGCTCACGTGGTCTCAATGTTAGTTAAGACTTATTTCCACAATAAGATTTTAATGAACTAAGACATTCTTAAAGAAGTATCTCGTAGTGTTCAAAAGAATAATGGACTAAGACATGCTTAAAGAAGTATCTCATAGTGTCCAAAGGCTTTAAAGACGATGCTAGCTTGCATTGAAGATGATATTATGACTTATGTTTTCCAGCTCTCTCATATGATGTTTTAACTTGGCAAATTGCATGTCATGAAATGAAATGTCCCTTTTTGCATGTTTTAAATGTTTTTATGCATGACTATCATACTTAGTGCATTTTTGTACTAACTCATACTCTTGCTTACATTTTCCCCAAATGTAGGGTCCGATACTTAAGGTGGTCAGTTTTGTGGCTAGAGCTTGGATTTGATTGTTACTCGAGCTTGGTGAGTCCTCATGGTTCTAGGAAGGATTTCCTATGTTTAGTTTCTTTCATGTACTTTCACTTTTGGACATGTTGTATGGGCTAGGCCCAATTTCATTCGATATTGTAATAGATGGCTATGATGAGACAAAGTGTCTAGACTTTCGCTTTCTTTTATGAAAAACTTTTTAGACTTGAAATGTGTTTCTCTTATTGTTCTATTTCTTATGTTATGAGGACTGAGTGGCTTGTATGGAGTCCTTCGGGTTTCTATACGCCAAGTTACATCTAGGGGGTACCCCTGGGTCGTGAGATACTTGGTATCGGAGCACAAAGTTTAGAATGATCCTAGGATTATGTCTCATAAGCCACGTCTAGTAGAGTCTTTTTCATGAGTGTGAATCGTGCCATATTTATGAATGAGAGGCTACAAGATGATTAGGAAACTCCACTTCCTTCATTACTCTTAAGTCGTGCGATATATTTTAATTCTATAAGGTCTTTTTCTTAATTCTTACCCGCTGGTCTACAAGACATGACTACTCAAGGAGCTTTCACTAAAGGAATTGAGGGAGATAATGTTGATCAAGGAGCTCCCCCTGAAGCTCTTCATATTCCGATTGATCCTTTGACCGATCAAGTGACTGAAGCGGAGTTTTGGTTTGCTTTCCAAATGTTGACTCAAGCCGGGATAGAAACTTCGAAATTTTATGGATCAAAGATGGAGGAAGATCCTCAAGAGTTCATAGATGAGGTGGACTTTGTGGGACTGACTCCGGTAGAGAAGGTGGAATTGGCCGCTTATCAATGGAAAGGTGTTTCTCAGATTTGGTTCAACCAATGGAAAGAAGCGAGGCCGGTACAAGCGGGTCCCATGGAGTGGGAAAGGTTTAATAATGGTTTTCTTGATAAGTTTTGTCCTCTGGAGATGAGATAGGCTATGGTACTTGAGTTTATTAACCTTCGGCAAGGTAACATGAGTGTTAAGAAATATGCTTGGATGTTTATTTGGTTGTCGAGATATGCTCCATCTATAGTGGCCGACCCTAGGTCAAGAATGAGTAAGTTTGTGTCGGGTGTGTCCGATTTGTTAGTGAAAGAATGACGTACGACTATGCTTGATCATGATATGGATATTTCTAGCCTTATGATTCATGCCCAACGGGTTGAAGAAGAGAAACTTAAAGAGAGCCCTAGAGAGACAGGTATAAGATTGAAAATGATAATTCCTCTCATGAAAAGTTCGATGGACATGGTCGTCCTAGATCTCAACAAAGGTTTTTCGAACAAGGTTTTTCCAAGACTCCACCTAGGTTTAGCAAAGAGAGGGTGTCTAACCCTGAGTTTCATGAAGGGAGTAATAGGTGTCTATGGCCGGATTGTGCTAAGTGTGGAAGAAATCATAAGGGTAAGTGCCTAGCCGGCACGAATGGTTGTGGTAAAGGTGGTCACAGAATGAGGGATTGCCCGATGCTTATGGCTTATATATGTCTATGTATATTGTTGTTTTAAACCTTTTCTTCTCGACTCCTTATTAGAGTAAGAATATTACATGCGGATATTACTTTCTATTTTTTATAACCTAGTTATTATTAAATATAAATAATTAATATATATTAAAATGACATTAAAAGTTTATAAAAGCTTTTTAAATCTGCACAACTCAATATTCAAAATATTTTTCTTGTAAAAAATCCACAAATAAATTTTCTAAGATTAAATACTAAGTGAAATTTCTAGAATCCAAATTCCAAGTATTTTTTCAAGTAAATTTTTGAAGTACCCAAGTAATTTCATATTTATTATTAAATAAAATTCTTCGGTAAATCCCCAAAAAGAAATTTCCATTTGAATCCGCAAATAAAAAGATCCCCGTATAATTTTCCAGGTAATGTAATCCTTAGGTAAATCCCTAGGAAAAAATTTCCTGCGAAATTCACAGATTAAAATCCTTAGATAAATCCCCAAGTAAGAAAATCTCTAGGTAAATTCACATATAACTATCTCTAACTAAATTCGTAGGTAGATTTACCTGGGAATTATTCGAGGAATAAACAATGGAATTTATTTTGGTAATTTACTTGCAGATTTACCTATGAGAATAATTTTTGGGGATAAATTTCCCACATAATTCCCTAGGTAATATTTTTGCACAAAATGGCGCCAAATTTAACCACGGATGTTCTTGGGAAAATAGTTTTCGCTGGTAATATATTATAGAATTTAGAGATTTTATATTTTGCCATGAAAATCCGAAGGAAATATCTGCGGACAAAATCCCCAAGTAACTTCCCTAGGTAATTCACAGTTTTCTTGTAGTATCTATTTATAATGGCTCTTTAGCCTTTGACTCGGTTAGGTGAGAAAGCCTTTCAACCTAAGAATCCTTACGATGTGAGAAACATTTCACTTCAATGTACATATATGTTTATGAGAACATCCTTTCAACAACACAACAACAACAACATTGATACTTTACTCTCAAAGCATCCTTAAAACAATTACATAGATTTAATAGAAAATGCATAATCTCATACTTTGCCTCCTTGAGGCTAAAAGCCTACTTTCAATCACCACATCTAGGATTCAAGAATTAGACATGGATTTCATTATAATTTATATGATTCTATCACCTCATGCATTAATTCATAAAATTCCTCTTTCATCAACAAAGACCCACATCATATCATCAAATTTGAAAAAAATGGGAATTACATGGGTTCATAGGGAAACATCATAAAAATCATAGAAAATCATCAATTCATGCTTAATATAACTCAATTCAATGAATTAAATCAATTTTGAAAGGAACCTATTATATTGGAATCAAACCCTAACAATTGGGGATTTCTATCTTTTTGAAATTGGAGATTTTGAGGGAACTCCATGGATGAAAGGTATCCATGGATGAAAACTACCATACCTCAAAGACCAAAGCTTAGAGGAATTGAGGCTTGACCTTGATCCTAGCTTGAATCCTTTCTTCTTCTTTAAGTTTCTAGAGAGAGAAATATTTTGGAGAGGAGATTTTGTCTTCTTTTTGATTCTTGAGAGAATGGGTCCTAAATTGGAGAAATTTGAGAGTAGAATGCTTATATAGGTATTTAGATGAAGGGTAAAATAACATAGTATCAAAATAAAAAAAATCTGAAAAGTTTTCTAAGACCCTGACTTAAAAACTGAAAATCCTTACGCTGGAGCTCGCCAAAGGGCACTTGGCGACTCGCAAAATGAGCCCTTAGCTTGCCTAATTTTACATTAAGTTGACTTGGGGGCTAAGTTGACTTACGCAATGGGGGAGTCGACTTCGGCAAATTGACGATTGGAATGGCGAACCCGACGTAGCTCGCCTAAAGTTACAAAATGCAGGACATCAGGGATCAAGCCAAAAGACGAAGAGGCTTGTAACACCCCGTAGTTTAGTAGGTAAACTAGAGCTTGACGTGAGGGTTAGAGACCTACCATACTTATAATGAAGCGTTTAGGGTTGGAACTTCAAGGTACGACTCCCCAAGGACCAACCTAGGGTCCTTGAGGAAGACCCTCAACACTGCCCAAAAACAGTCTACCCACGGGGGACCCATGCCCCATAGGGGGGATCCATGCCCCGTGGGTGAGGGGTTGTGCATCATGACCCCAAAACTCAATCCACAGGCCACCATCCACGTTTGACCCACACGGACCGTGGGTGGACCCATGACTCGTGGGCGTGGTCCCGTGGATGAGGCAATCTTGAAGCTTATGCCGGTTAAGTTGGGGTTTAAGGGAACATTCCAGAATTAATTAGGGGTTAAGTGGTGTCGTTTTATATTAGATTAGGCCACCTATATAAAGCTATTAGACCCATAAATACATTGATCCTAGTCATTATTTCAATTCACCAAAAAGAACCCAATTCCCTCTTAAATATTCTCTCTAGAAAGTGAAGAAGAAGAAGAAGAGGATCAAGCTAGGTCAAGTCAAGACTCCATTGTTTCAAGCTTTGTGAGGCTTTATAATAAAGGTATGTTAGCTTATTCATCCATGGATACTTCTGTCACGCCTCAAATCTAATTAAGACGGACAGGCACTCGATACCCTAAAGGCCCGAGAGAACCGACATGTAACCTGTGCTTACTATACATGTAACTATGACAATTTTGTGACAAGTTCACATAGGATGCAACGATACGAACTGGCATAAGTAGACCAAAAACCTTATATACAAGACTTGGCCGTCGAGGCCACAACTTGTTGAGACGCAACTAAACCATATACATAAGTCTACAAAGCCTCTAAAAGATAGAAATCCTTAGAGTAGGTCGGGACAGACCCCGCCTTACCCTTAACTATGATATAATACCAAAATGAATCTACCAAGGACTCAGTAAAGCTCTGAAGCAACCTGGAGCTCACCAAAGGTAGCTAAATGTCGTATGCTCCTATTGAGGAGGTCTACTAGCTGGAGTACCTGTGCCTGCAGCATGAAATGCAGCGTCCCCCGTGAGGGACGTCAGTACGAGAAAATGTACTGAATATGTAAGGTAATAATATATATAAAATAAGAGTTCAAATGAAACCAAGTATCAATATATGTGTGCATAAATCAGAACAGAAGACCACCTCTGTTAACTCTTGTGGGACCGTGTATGTTACATTCTTGTCTTTACCTTTCTGTGTGTTATGATCTTTATAAGGCATGTGATACGAATGACCAGCTGATCAGTGGTAGAAGAGGATGACCCATGCTAGGCATTTTAACCCCTGGGATGC